>JAQQZS010000021.1:6489080-6510223 GCA_030068045.1 Platyallabes tihoni | reverse complement strand
CACGACCGGGACACAGAGGACCCGAAGCATCATCCGAAAGGGACTAAGCAAGGCAACCAGAAGAACAGCACCAAGCACTGTCACCAAAACGAGGCGAACATCCTGAGCACCCCGGAAATCAAGGCCAAGCGCTCGGACAAGGCTCCCGCGAGGGACAAGCCGAGCAAAGAGGCCAAGGAGAAGCAGCAGACGGGCAGCGCGAAGTCGGGCTCGGGCTCGAGCTCCGCGCCGCCCCCGCCGCCGCCGCCGCAGCTCGCGCCCAACCGGCAGCACTGCGCGCAGGTGAGGACGCGGCGCCTGATGAAGGAGCTGCAGGAGATCCGGCGCCTCGGGGACGACTTCATCACGGTCGAGCTCGCCGACGACAACCTGTACGACTGGAACGTCAAGCTGCACCAGGTGGACAAGGACTCGGCGCTGTGGCAGGACATGAAGGAGACCAACACCGAGTTCATCCTGCTCAACATCTCGTTCCCCGACAACTTCCCGTTCTCGCCGCCGTTCGTGCGCGTGCTGACGCCGCGGCTGGAGAACGGCTACGTGCTGGACGGAGGAGCCATCTGCATGGAGCTGCTGACGCCGCGCGGCTGGTCCAGCGCCTACACCGTGGAGGCCGTGATGAGGCAGTTCGCCGCCAGCCTCGTCAAGGGGCAGGTGAGAAGCTGGGGGGGGGGGGGGCGGGGGTGTGCAAAGAGCTCTGACCAAAAAAAAAAAAAAAAAGTCCTCAAAAAATGATTGATCATTTGATTGATTGATTGATTAATTAATTGATTGATACCTATTGGAGAAGAATGTCTGAGGAGTGTTCGATTAGACAGTTTTATCAGAATATTAATATCAAATTGCGTGCGGAAATAAATCACCTTTGGTCATCAAAGCAAAAACAGCAGGTCTTACCAAAATTTCTACGGATTAAATAATATTGCAATTATTGTCATGAATATTCACCAAAAGAAACTGTGAATATACATGAAAGAAACAGGTGCAATACAGGTGCAAAACCTACATTTAAGGTGCAACTTAAATGTAGTGCTTTGTTACTAATGAATGCCAACAGAGGGTAAAAAAAGAAACAAAATAATTACAATCAATAAGATAACTGGGGGAAACAGTCAGTGTGTGTGTGTGTGTGTGTGTGTGTGTGTGAGGGAGAGAGAGAGAGAAATAAAGAGACATTGAACAGCATTTAGTAATTAGTTTTTGGGAACAATGGTGATTAGGGACAATGGTGATCAGTGATCAGGGAAAAATGGTGATCAGGGATTGCTCATTGGAAACAGTGGTGATCAGTGATTGGGAATAATGGTGATCAATGATTGGGAATAATGGTGATCAGTGAATGATCATTGGGAACTGTGGTAATCAGTCATTGGGAACAATGGTGATTAGGGATTACTCATTGGGAACAGTTCTGATCAGTGATTGCTCATTGGGAATAATGTGATTAGGTATTGTTTTTTTGGGAACAGTGGTGATCAGTGACTGAGAACAATGGTGATTAGGGATCGATACCAGTGGTGATTAGTAACCGGTCAATTGGAAACAGTGGCGATTAGAGATTGGTCATTGGGAAAAGTGGTGATTAGAGATTGGTTGGTTTAATTAAAGCTGATGATATTTGGGGAAATTGTGAGTTGTGGTAAGTCAAGTAAACCTGGTCTAGTGTAAAGTGAGCTTGAGAGCTGTATCAAGCATCTTGGAAAAAGATGTCTAAAAAGTTACCAAATTCATTTTGTTGTGTTTTTGTTGTCTGTCACATGACACATTGCTTTGCATTCATAGGAGTATAGTCAGAATTATAGTCTTTATGCCATCTGTCTCTAAGAAGAGGACAAAGGTGTTGTTTTTTTTGTCCTCTTCTTAGAAACAGGGTCGACAGTGCAGTACATTATGCAACCTGTTATTTTAATTTTTTGTAACCTTCATCAGATTTATAAGTGTACATTATAAAATGAAGCTGCTGTCATGGTAACATAAATGATACTACAAACATAAATAAAATTAAAGGTACATAATTGTATCTTTGAAAGCTTTACCGTAAAGGCTAATAACAGGGGTACTACATGAACCTTTCAAAAAAAAAAGGTCCCCTTGAGGATGCCACAGCAGAGACGATGAAAAGCATACAACGTTTCTAGAAGGTGAAAGCGTCACATTTTAGAGCCCACAAGCTTGTTTTACACCATCTGTCTCACTTAAGAGGACAAAAATCCATGCTGCAGATTCACAGGCTTAGACGTTTCACAACTTCCTTTCTACTGTTGTCCAAACAGGTAGGCAATGAATTATAAATTATAAAGGAATGAATGGCAGTAAGAGCATGTACACATTTAATTTTCTTTATGCTGTACGACATTTTACGTCATTACATTATAAGTAGTACTCCTTGGTGCTTGGATATGACAGGAATATGTATTAGACAAACATCACATTAGGGATGAGTAACGCGTCAGAGGGTGCATGATGTCCTTCCACACGTTGCTTGTGATAACTTCTCTACCAGAGTAGCCTGCAGATGGAGGATTTGCGCTCCACTGACATTTGTAAAGAACGTGACCGGCAGTTTGGAAGGTAGACAAAAAATAGCATCAGGGGAAAGACGCTGACTAACCTCGTCGATGTCGCTCTTTCTTTCTTTCAAGGTGTCTCAAAATGCGTTAGCATGCCAAATTTATAGTGCATGGCCTCTCGCCTTCATTGCCTGAAGCATTCAAGGGCAATTACCAATCTAGACAGTGCTGACACAAGAGTCCCAGAGGAGCTAAAACAGAGCTATGGTACTGCGTTTCGAACACGAAGGTTAATAATTAGCTTTTTTTTTTTTTTAATGACCTTGTTCTGCAGACATAATTGGTATTAGATTAGAGTAGATTAGAGGTTACACTTTATTTTTGCATATTTTGTTTATATATAAATAATCCTGAAAATAACCGAGCATGTCCTTGTAAGTAAGATTATTTGACTGGAATCCTCTGTGTCTTTCCGGTATGATTTAATGAATCTGATTGGTCGCTGTAGAAGCTTTAATAGTGAATTTCTGTTCCGCACAAACAAGGTTCTTTGATGTTCAAAGAAAAAAAGCAGCGATAGAATTCCGGAACAGAACGCCGTCATTGATCTTATGTTCACTTGAAAGACAGTGCTGTTGCTTTGATTTCTGTCGTGCAGTTCCTGCGTTTAGCCCAGATGAATGTTAAAAAAAATTATGGCCAGGGATTTTGACTGAAAAGCCAAAAAATACTGTTTTTTTTCCTGTTCTTTTTTTTTCTGTGCATTGTTTTGCGAAACCAAATTTAGATCCATTCCATCAGAAAGGACTGTTTTGTTTTTCTTGGTCCTATTTGTTGACCACAGTCTTGTTAGACTCATGGTAAGAGATGACGTACACTCATGACGTAAATCTTGCTGATTTTCTTTTCTTTTAGGTATGAAGAATAAGAAACGGTTAAGAATTATGTATTTATTTAAAACATACCTTTATCCATTTATAGCCACATTTTATTTCTTTTATTTCTGTACACATATGCAAGATGGCCGTCTCTCAAATAGTCTGAGGTTATTATTTTATTTAAGCAGATTTTGCACGGATTTAGAAATTAATGCATTTTTGCAAATTAATAGTGCAATACTGATGTGAAACAGCAGGGGCAGTATAGCAATATTTGACACCGTGTCCTAATATTATGTCTCAAATTGCATACTTATGTACCAGTGGCGGCTGCTAGCTTTTGAAACAGGGGAAGCTAGCTGGCTAGTTTCCCCTTCCACGAGCTACTTTAATTATATGAACAAACTAACTTTATGTTGAAACAAGGAGCAAAGTCAAGAAGGCTATAATATGTTTTTTTTTAATTATTATTTAAAGAATGATTTTACAATAAATACCGGATTCTGAACGAGCTAGTCATGAAGTTGAACGCACTTTTATTAAAACCAATATAAAAACGACTGCATATATGAGCATTTATTTTCTGACATAGTAGGGGAAGCGGAGCTTCCCTTGTAGCCTTAGAGCAGCCGCCACTGTTATGTACTATTCTAGACCAGATCCAGGTTTTCTATTATGGTTAGTGTTTACATTTTAAACCATCATCACAACCTCCCTTGTACCTTTTCTATATCCATCTACAAGGTCTGTTACACGTACCACTCTTTTGGATTTACTATATTAGTAAAAGTGGTCGGTTTATAGATGCATGAAAAATGTTTTTCTTTGTTTTTGGGTTTTTTTTTATGCATGCTTACAGCATAAAACAACGCTGTTTCGGCTGTCTTTCAAACAAACGCTTGTGATGCCACATATTGTGCCGCTTGTGATGCCAATTCGTAACGGTGTTGAGGTCAAAGAGAAAATTCAGTCCCTGTTAGCACTTACGTTATGGCAGCTACTAAATTACATAAATTACATATCCTTCATCAGATTCTTTTTAAGAAAAAACCCCTCTTGAAGACTTTCCCATGGTGGAAAACCACTGGAGACTCCTTCCACTGAACTGAAATAAACGTCTACTTACAGAAAATGTTATGTCAGTGATTACATGTCATTGACTTATTATCCTGAGATTTTTTTGAATTCCATCATACAAGTTCCAATGCAGGGACTAACAGAAATAGAAAAACAATAAGAGATGAGTACGAGCACATTACACTAAATCTTGCAGCCAGAGCTAGCATCAGAGCTGAAGCCTGACCAATCAGATTCGAGAATTCAATCAGCGCTGTGGCATAAGCAGCATTACTAAAATCCCTCTACGCCTCAAGTAGGTTATATAACGACTACGGCTTTATACAATGCAACATACACACTAACAATTATTTTCTTTTCTAAACAAAATCTTGTTCATTTTGTGAAGCTGCTTTGAGACAATGACCATTGTTAAAAGCGCTATATAAATAAATTGAATTGAACTCCACACATGAGTGATCTTCATTCAGAGGATTACCCATCTGGGTTTACTCTGAGGCGCTCGATACAAACTGAACTAACACTGAACCGACACTGGTGGTGCTGCAGGACATAAGCCGGGGACAGTCCCAAAAAAAAATAAAGAAAAGATCCATTCCCGCTATCCTCTTTCTCCATTTCCTCGATAAGATGGAGTGCTCTGTGGCTTAATTAGAGTTTAGTTAGACTCCTTTAATCCAAAAATCACAGGCTTTTGTGAGCCGGATTGGGATCTTCTGCTCTCAAGTGAGTGCGCTGAGTTACTTCTGGGCCATTACACTCCGAGAGCCTGTAGCGAGAGTGAGCTATTTCTGTCTCTTATATCAGAGCTGGCACGGGTGCGACCCTGAGATTTGGGCATCGCACACTGCCACACACACACACACACACACACACACACACAGTCGGCCTATTAGCTCATGAGCTGAGCACATCTATTAATACAGGCTGCAGAGTACTGCTTAATGTAATTCGCTATTCATTTTTCTCCAAAGCAATCCTTCAGATGTGTATAATATACCAAAGTTGTTTATGAAACGAAATTAGCAAAGTTTTCATCTACGTCCTGTTGCAACATGTCGCCTGTCAGGTTCTCATTACAAAAGCAAACACCTTGTGCGTTTATGGGAATCATAAAAAACTGAAGAGGAACGTGTTTGTTTTTCGCCGTAGTTTAATTATGGTTATTGTCACAGATGAAAGTAAATGATATAGAATAGCGGTTAAATAATGCAACCTAAATCTTTGCACTGCTCGCTCTTAGATCCTAATCAGGTAGTATAAAAATTAATATATGGGGCTAATATTAAGAATAAAGCATACATGTGTGGCGTGTCTAACCAGAGTGATAAAAATGTAGACTTTATCTGATTAGATTAAATCTATATTCTTGATGTTGAGTTCACTTTCCTGATTCCTGAGGAAGATAGTATATTTAAGTATGATTATATAGGGATGTATACCCCGCAGGATTTTTTTTGTTGTGGTGGTGTTAATTTTGCAAAATTATAGACGTCTTGGCAACATTGGTATTAAGTTGTTTTTTGAAAGTTAGAATTACCTTCATGAAATACTGACTACATACACAGTCTCATGAAAACGACTTCAAAACAATATTAATACCAAACCGATGACCCAGGGTGCAAACTCTGGTTGCTGCAGTAAAAGCTTTGCAAGTTTACCATTGAACCACTAATTTAATGAAACTCACTTAATGTCTGAGATCTGTTCTGTAAAACCGGACCTGATGCAGTTTGGACCCCGTGAAAACACTGTAATACAGTAGAATAATTTTGGAGCAAAGATAAACCTTGTGGAAATACAATATTTCCTGTTGTGTCCATCTTGATATTTGTTTGGCATTCTAAACCCTGTTAGAAACTTAAGGGACCATGGATGTGGTCGGACGTTGTGCAATTCGATGTTAATCAGGACAAATGATTCTCCAAATGAAGAATATATTTTTATATATCATTGTTTTGAGGCTGAATCTACAGGGGTTAGACAATGAAACTGAAACATTGGCCAATTTAGTGTTGGAGGGAGCTCCACAGGGTCAAAGTCCATGGCCGAGCTGCTATAGCCAAACCTTTGGTCACTCGTGCCAATGCCAAACATCGGTTTCAATGGTGCCAGCAGCGAAAATATTGGGCTGTGGACAATGTGAAACATGTATTGTTCTCTGATGAGTCCACCTTCACTGTGGAGAAGCCCCAAAGAAGCGTAGCACCCAGACTGTTGCATGCCCAGAGTGAAGCATGGGGGTGGATCACTGATGGTTTGGGCTGCGATATCATGGCATTCCCTAGGCCCAATACTTGTGCTAGATGGGCACGTCACTGCCAAGGACTACCGAACCATTCTGGAGGACCATGTGCACCCAATGGTTCAAACATTGTATCCTGAAGGCGGTGCCGTGTATCAGTATGATAATGCACCAATACACACAACAAGACTGGTGACAGAGTGGTTTGATGAACATGAAAGTGAAGTTGAACATCTCCCATGGCCTGCATAGACACCAGATCTAAATATTATTGAACCACTTTGGGGTGTTTTGGAGGAGTGAGTCAGGAAACGTTTTCCTCCACCAGTATCACATAGTGACCCGGACACTATTCTGCAGGACTTGTATCTGTCATTACCAAGACGAATTGATGCTGTATTGGCCGCAAAAGGAGACCCTACACCATACTAATGAATTATTGTGGTCTGAAACCAGGCGTTTCAGTTTCATTGTCCAACCCCTGTACATGTCGGGAAAGATGATGACCTAATGATATCTCGTTGTTATTTATAACAATGACAATAATGTTGATTGATTGATTGATTGGCAATGTCTGTTTGGGTCATTATGCAACAGTTAGTTTCCGACTGAGTAATCCGACTGGTGTTCTAACAATCGTTAATCACACTAACTGTGGATGAACGTAGGTCTGTACAGTCTGCAGTACTGGAAAGAGGGGAGAGCAGCTGCCTGCCAAAACTCACATTCAAAACCAGTCACTGGAGCTCTTTCAGCAAGGAAAGACACCTGATATGCTTATGTTATCTTAAACAACACTTTGTCCCTGTAGTAATTGCTTCTGAGCTGTTCTGAAATGTCTCTATCCCAGTCATGTTGTTCTTTTAACGGCTAACACAAGATACAAACTAGCTTCTAATGCAAGGTGGAATCACAAGTCCCTCTCTAACCCCTGATCAAGGGCTCTAAATTGTGTTCGGAACAAGTTAGAGTATTAAGTTGTTTTTTGAAAGTTAGAATTACCTTCATGAAACACTGACTACATACACAGTCTCATGAAAACCACTTCAAAACACCCTACATAGTGCACTAGCTTTCCATTCAAATTGCCTATTTTACTCCGGAACCCGGAAGTTAACAGAGCTGATATTCTAAAGTGGAATAATTTTATATAATTATAAAATTATTCCACAAAAACTTTAAATAAATTATATATATATATATATATATATATATAATTTATTATTTATATTATATATATGTTAGGCTTCCGGCTGGGGCTAGACAAAATGTACAGTAGAAGTAAACTTCATGGTTAAGCATTAAAAGGTGACCGTTGTTGACGTTCCGTCATGTTAGTTGATTTATCTGGATTTTTAAGAAGAATCTTCTACAGCTGTTAGGTTTTAGATTTATTTGAGTTATTGTACATAGGTAGCTTATAGAAATAGCGATCTACTGTAGTCTCCTCCATTAGCGCTGGCATGGATCCACCGCCTGGCCTCATGAACCTCATCGCTCCCATGTCACTAAATCAAGTCTACTTCTCCCACATAAACAAATTCAGACTTTCAGACTGCATAGCTTCTATTTCACATCCTTCTGATAAATTGATTAGATCGTTATTAGCGCCCGCTCTTTTAATTCCATGTGTTTGTGTGAAAGCATAATAAAATCATCTGATCATAGTGAGTCTTAGTATTAGGTAAATACAACCTCGGTTGAACTAAATAGCTTTTTTCGGTGCCATTATTTATTTAACTTTTTTTTTTATAATTTGAGGTGTAAATTTGGTTTGTCTTAGTCAGCTAATTCAGTGTCCTAGTTAGCTAGTTAGTTTATGGTAATTTATGTTGCATGTATGTAGCACCTTGGTCCTGGAGGAACGCCGTTTCCCTTCACTGTGTACTGAACTGTATATGGTTGACTTGACTTGAAGCCAAAAAGTTTCCCTGTACTGCTTCCACAGGATTTACGAGGGTAAGTCGTAGCTCGGTGCTGCTAATCATTAGCCCTTCATTAATTGATCATCAGCAGGTGTGGGGACCTCAGTAAACGCAGAAGTTTTGGCCTTTTGCTGGTCTGTAGCATTCAGCTGTGTGTTAGGACAATGCCATGAGGGAAAGGCTATACATCGATCTGGAAAGGGTTAAAAAAAAACATTTGCAAACAATCTGGAGTTCAATCTTCTAAAATGAGGGATTATTCAGTAAAGTCGCCAGTCATCCCAGGAATGAACCATACCAGAACAAACCTAAAAAATAAAAATAAAAAACCCAAAAGCTACATCTCAGACTCTATAGACCTCACTGAGCATGTTTAAATGATCAAGTATGTGACAGCACAATTAGAAGAAGACTGAACAAGTCTGGTTGTTTGGAAGGGTTGGCAGGAGATGAGACCAAAGTGGAGTTGTTTGGCTGTAATACCCAGGGCCATGTTTGGAGGAAAAACAAACAGCATTCCAGCAGAAGCACCTCATACCCACTGTCAAGCACAACAGTGGAGGTGTGATGATTGATTGTGCTTGTTTTGCAGCCACAGGACTTGGGCACCTCACGATCAACCATGAACTCTCCTGGATTCCAGAGTATTGGAGAGGCAAATGTGGGGCCATCTGTCTAACAGCTAAAGTTTGGATGAAATTGGGTCATGAGACAGGACAATGATTTGAAGCACACCAATATGTCTACATCAGAATGGCTGAAAAATAAAAAAAATCTAAGATTTGGAATGGCCTAGTCAAAGTCCAGACCTCAACCCAACTGATATGCTGTGGTGGGACCATAAGAGAGCTGTGCATGAGCGAAGTGAGCTGAAGCAATGTTGTAAAGAAGAATGAAACAAAATGATGAGATGCTGATAGTCATACAGAAAACGATTACTTCAAGTTATTGTTGGATCTACAGTACAAGCTATTGAATCATGGGGGTACTTAGTATTGCCCATATTTTGTTTTGTTTTTGCCTTCATTTCTGTTAAATAAATCTGAGTCTGAGATTGTACAGTATTTTTCTAATATTAAGACCCGATGTGATCAAGTTATTTTTATTTAAAGTTTTTAAAGAGAGGGCACTAATCTTTACCCGTGTATGTCTGTATGGAAATTCCTTTTATTTCTTTAAAATGTTTGCACCATCCAAATGTTTCTCACCGATACGGTATGTAGATGGGATTCTTAGCTATAGTGAAACATTATATCATCTCTGAGGTTTACACCCAGATCTGTGACGTCTTGAGAACTGTCCAGAATTATTGCTATAAATGTCCATGAGCCTTTTTATTTATGTCTGTAGAGTATGTTGGCCAAAGCTCTGGCATTTATTACACCTTTTACACACCATGATGTTTACACATTCTCAACCTCTCAGAATCGTTGCCAAGTGAAATCATTCCTCTTCACTTTGTTGCCTTTTCTTAATAAATGATCAGGAGCAGGGTCACATTTTCCACTGGTGTTGCACTTACACCGCTTTGTCTCCGTTACATGTCAGGATCAGATTACACCCGATATGGCAGCGCTTAGAATTTCAACAATCTATACTAAACTACTCTAATGATCAGAAGCTTCGTGTACATAGACTTCTCCTCAGTAACTTTCTGAATTTGATGGTGCTCGCTGATGGGGGGAGAAAACTCTGCTTCTGAAGCAGAAGTTTTACAGGTACTTTAAGTGTCAGTGAGTACAGCAGCTGTAACTTGGAGTGGTCTTTCGCTTCAGCGCTCATTTGAGTCAGGTGTTAAAAAGGGCCAGCGGCTGTGGATTGGTTTACTCGGGATCGTTAGCTCTTCTCCATTACGCCGCTGCTCTGTTTATGAGGTAGCCAGTTTCAGGTGCGGCGTGCTTGTACGTTTATTTTAATGTAAATGTAAGACAGAAGTGTGTCCAAAGAGAGAGAGAGAGAGAGAGAGGAGTAAGGTTGGACAGTGGGACTATTTATAGTTCCAGTTTATTGTAATATTAATAGTCATAAACTGTACTAGTGAGCAATAAGACACAAGAGAGAGTAAGTGTTATTAGATAGTGAGGCAGACGTGGATTATTCTTCTTATACAATGGTGGCATACCTTTTTTTTTTATCCATTTCTAGATCCATTTAGTGTAATTTAGTTATAACAATAATAATAATAATAATAATATTTTAGTTCCCGTTACAATTATAAGTAATTGTATGTTATAAGTAACTTAAATTAATACACTTTTGTTTAGGGATAAGTCCCTGTGCAAGTAATTACATTCTACAGAAACTGTAATTATTTAAAATGAGCACATGTAACAAAAACATGTTGTTGTTGTTGTTGTTGTTGTTAATAATAATAATAATAATAATAATAATTAGCAACTTTATTGACCAATCAGATTTGAGAATTCAGCAGCACTGTGGTCTGTACACTACTGTATAATAACAAGTACAAAGCAGCTATTTTGAAGTTGAACAGTTTACATGGAATTTTTTCATTTGTAAAAACAAAATATAATTTATAATTGATGTGACTCTACTGTTTTTACTGTATATTGTATAAGTGGCATATTGTGTGTCATAGAAATAGAAAATACTGTATTGTGAGACACATTTTGTCATATCAGGTGGCGTCAGGTCTGATCTAGACCCTCATATTTGGGTAGAGTTGGCGACAAATCAGTGTTTTTTTTTTTCCTGGGTGAATGTGTTAGCCGTTTTTTTGTTGTACACATCTCTGGTATTAGGAGGGCTCACATTAAAGAGATATTAGACCACCTCTTATTCTTGTGGACTTTTTTTTTTAATGGCTTTTCTGGAGTGGCACAAAAGAAAAGACATCAAGACAGTGGTGAGACCAGGAACGTGACACTACAGCTTAGAGACAGTGGCACTGAAGAAAAGACAGAAGGCAAAGCTGAAGGTAGCAGAGATGAAGATGTTGAGGTTCTCTTTGAAAGTGGCAAGGTTGGATAGGATCAAGAATGAGTTCATCAGAGGGACAACCCCAGTGTTAGATGTTTTGGAGATTGAGGTGGTTTGGACATGTTCAGAGAAAAGATTGTGAATATATCAGTAGAAGGATGCTGAGGTTGGAACTGCCAGGCAGGAGGTCTAGAGGAAGACCAAAGAGGATATTTATGGATGTAGTGAGAGAGGACATGAAGGTAGTTGGTGTAAGAGAAGAAGATGCAGAGGATAGGGTTAGATGGAGGCAGATGATTCGCTGTAGTGACCCCTGAAAGGTAACAGCCGAAAGACAAAGAAGAAGAAGGCCATTTACTGGGGAGATCACATTCCTAGCAATCCACAGCAAAGAACCAAGAAAGAGTCGCCCATGTTTTCCGGATTGTAGGAACGGGATTTTCTCTCCACTATCAGTCAGAGCAACACCAGCCAATCACGGCCACATGTGAAATGTATGTGGAAGACGGCGGATAGCGCTTCTGCTTTCCCAGTGTGTTGTACCGCCCTTTCATTGCAAGATTGAGAGATTAGCGTTACATGTTTTAAAGAAAGCCTGTGTCAATTTCCCCCTCCCTAGTTGATCCAGTAGCTGTTGATTGAGGAGAAATGTTGATGTATTCACCTTGAAATAAAATGCAGTATTAAAACCAGAAAACCGTCCTACGTTCCTCAACTCAGCTTTCCAGTAAAGATCTCTCTACACTTTCTGAAAGTCAAGGTTCTGTTACTGTCTGGTTCCATTATGAAATTTGAGGTTTCTAACCAACGTCTATGTATTTTTTTATTTGTCCCCTAGGGCCGGATCTGCAGGAAAGCCGGGAAATCCAAGAAAGCCTTCAGTCGCAAGGAAGCTGAAGCCACGTTCAAGAGCCTGGTGAAGACCCACGAGAAGTACGGCTGGGTTTCTCCTCCCGTATCCGACGGCTGAGCAGCTTGCCGTCTCCGCATCGTCCCCTTTCCCCTTTTCCACGCAGCTTTCTCCAGTTTCTCACCTCCGAACATTCTTTTGTTTAAAATTACCAAAAAAAAAAAAAAAAAAGAGGTATCATCTCACACTGTATGTCGATGACTCTTCATTCGGTTATCTGCCATTCCTCACTAAGGTGCCATGGACCACTCGCTCGCCGTGACATCACATTTCTAAACGATGAATGGATACTACTAACTTGAAGAAATGAACGAAGCCCTGGGGAGAGATCCCCCCAACCCTCACGCTGACGATCACTCGATACCTCGCTGTGTTTAGCAGTGTGTTCATGTCAATCCCTTCGTCCTCTAGCTCTTCTTCTTCTTCTTCTCCTTCTTCTCCTCTGTTTTCTCTCTTTCCTCTTTTATGACACCTGAAATGATGACACATTGCACTGAACGGGATCAGACCTTCTTCTTTCACTGACATGCATTGTAACGATATTTAATAGCGAGGCAGATGGTTGCGGTACATTCCGAGGTTCAGTGTGGTCTGTTCTTCGGCCGTGCTATTTATTTTTCACGGTTTTAATGCAACATGAAGATTGTAACTTATGTGGAGCTGTGCTCTCTCTCTCTTTCTCGCTCTCCATTCCTCTCTTTCTCCCTCTCTCTATGCGCGTGGCTAAATTTAGACATCACTGTGTTGCATAGTTGGTTATTGATTTCTCGTGGAGATGATTTAAAAAAAAAACAAAAAAAAAAAAAACACTCGTTGCTTATGCAGAGGTACTGTAAAGATTAAAGAGTGGTAGTGAGCCATTCTTGCTAATCATTATCATTATTAGTATTATTCCACATCTTTCCGTTCGTGGAGAAGACCAAAAGCATTGGATTCCGATGATGTTGATACCAGATGGCAGAAGTGAATGTCAAAGC
Organism: Platyallabes tihoni; assembly: GCA_030068045.1. Lineage (NCBI taxonomy): Eukaryota > Metazoa > Chordata > Actinopteri > Siluriformes > Clariidae > Platyallabes > Platyallabes tihoni. The sequence continues at coordinate 6,496,761 of JAQQZS010000021.1, read as the reverse complement.
ACGAGAGTGTGATCCAAGCAGATCCACATCCATGATGCGCTTTAGGAACGTGCATGAGAAAGAAGCAAGAATCTCATTAGCATCTTTTTATTATTATTATTATTATTTATTTATTTATTTTTTAAAATCCAGATTTCTCTGTGAGACGCAAAACAAACAATAGGAGACTGTGTCACAGTGAGACATACCCCAGGTCCATTGACATAGCCAGTGACATTTTGAATTTCTCAGTGAAATATCGAACAACTCAGGCATCCGCTTCACTCACATTTTAAAATGCTTGGTATGCTTTTTTTTTTTTTTTTTTTAATAACTGAAGACTGATGATAAAAGGCTAATTAAAATGGACCGAAAAGGACGGCTTATTTGTTCAGCAGTGTGTATTGGTATTTATCGACTGCCTCTCCAAATATCAGTGTTAATCCTAAACGCAATGAGACATGATGTCTTCGGTAAGTACCTTTTAAGTACGAGGTTTAAGGGAAAATTCCACCCTCGCATATTAATATTCATGATTCAAGCTCAATCTCCGGCGGGAAACCGCAATTTATTTTGTAATGAAATTCCGACGGATTATTATTATTCTTTTCTTCCAATGTCACGCCGGTCAATATTTTCACTCTGGGTAATGATTTCTTTCGTTACCCACAATGCAGTTCGGCTGCTGATGACGGTGCCATCGGAAATGATGCATTGATTGATTAAACTCAAATCTGAGTTCTACACAGATGGGCGTTCAAGTCAAAGCGGGACTTTTGATTCTGCGCAGAATAACAGAACACAGTTCTGAGAGTAGAAACTCTCTTTATTTATCTATATAATCCCCTGCTACACTAATGCACTAATCCCAGTGCTTGGATACCATCGAGGCATCAGACTGCCTGCTTCACATCTGAAACGCTGGCCTCCCAGGAACTCAAACATATGGAAATGGCTTGGAGCGAGGTCAGGACTGTACAGGGGAGAACTCCCAGCAGTATGAGGTCGATGATCAAACCATTCACTAGTTGAATGTTCACGTGAACGACTGCAGGTTACGTTTTTTTTTTTCTTAACGTTTTAAACATTCAGATGTTTTACTGCAGCTAAGAATCTCATGAACGTAGTGTTTCAATCAGTTTTACGCCTCCAATCGCGAGAAATTTCATCACAAGTCCGGGTTTGACTCGAACGCCCCCGTTGTACATAATTTGAGCGGTTGTACATAAAGTGCGAAAAAAATACATGGCTGCCTCTGTGTTAGCCTTTTTCTCATCAACAATCTAGTCAGAGATCTAACTTTAGAGTTAGTAATATAAACTCAACAACTGTTAGGTTGTATGATGATTTGATCTAAAGCTAACGCTAATGCTAGCTACATTGTTTACTGGCGATGATGTGAGCAGCCATGTCGATGTGATGTCGCCTTCCGAGTAGGAATTCTGAGGGTTTTGTTGTTGTTGGTTTTTTGGTCCCAGTTGGAGATCAGAAACTCAATACAAGATACAAGTTTTAGTCAAAGCTGCACTAGTCCTCAGTTCGCCTTTAGCACACAACACTACCTTTTACTACCCTTTAACTGAGAACGGTGACTGAGAAACTAAGCTTTTCCTCTCACTTAGGAGCCAACAGCGACTCAACCCCAGGGTTATCTCTTATCTTTGAGGTTATGAATATTTTCCTCTAATCAAACACATTTTTTTTATAAGATCCGTAAATATACAAGCATCGACAAAAAACTTAGACATCACAAATATTTTAAATATAATCCAATTAATTGTTTGTGGGTGGTGTTTTCCTTTATATGACGACTTGTGAATGGAAGCAGTCTGTTTTTTTTGTTTGTTTTTTTTTTTCTTTTCTACAGTACATCTCACACTCCCTGGTTTATGTGACCGCACGCCTCACAGCAGAAAGCCTGATTATAGCCTCCGGTGCTTCAGGGAACATTAAATGTCATAAGGGAAGCTGCTAATTACCATGACATTTGACGGAAAAGAAAAGCAGTGAATAAATTCCAGACACTCTGAGGTTGACGGTGGCCTTTCAGAAAGGATGATGCAGGTTCGCCATGTGACTCAATACGTCCGTTGGGTGGGGAAAAAAAGTTCCCATAGTGCACATGGGTTCTTGGAAAGATTTAATTCAGGGATGTCATGTCACGTCACGTCACGTCATGTCAAGGCATGATCCCAGCCTGGACGTGTGCCACAACAAAGCATAAGAATTGAGAAGCAAAATGAAATGAACATACTTATTTGTGAGGGATGATCAGTCAGTTTCATGACTTTCTCTGAACATTTCTTTCCAGCATCATGTTTAACATGAAGCAAAAACAGTGCTCAAAGGCAGATCTAAGTTATAATCGAGGTATTATAACCCGGTCTGCGTTGATGCAAGCCTTTGAGGGTTTGTGTGTGGATTTTACTCGATGATGATGTGAAGCATCATGACGCCGCTGGCGTCGCAATTTGCCCCGGCCTTTTTTTCTTTTTATTTCCCATCTGGTACAAAACAAGATCGCATCACGCTCTTGGTCTTCTCCGGTCTCCGTTTGGACAGTCCTTTTGAAAAAGTGCTCGTGTGTGTGTGTTGCTTTTATGGATTTAGCGAGAGGAGATACTATAAACAGCGAATAATTATCACGATATCTCGAACGTGGGTGTTTGCTGGCTTCAAGAGCATACTTTTGTGATATAGCCTAGAGTGGTAGATTGCAGACACTAACCGAGTTAAATGTCCAAACAAGTGAGAAGACTTTATTGTATTATATCTGCATGTGGTCTGTGATTGTTAGCTAGGAATTTTTTTTTTAGAGAAAAGACAGAAAAATGTGGAGAAAATATGAAAAAAAAAAAAAAAAAAAGAATATTTTTTTTCCCTGTTATTGTCTGTTACTTTCTTTTTTTCTTTTTTTAAATGTCTAAAATGTCAGATTGTGTTCTATGAATGTTTTGTGTTTTAATTTATTTGTGGTTTGCCAAAATAATTTGGAAGCATGTTGCAGGTATTGTCATTGATCTCAAAAAAAAAGAAAAAGAAAAAAAGCGAAACACAAAAAGCAAGAATGATATTAGATTTTGAAGGAAGAGCCTGGTTATGTGTAGAGATCTCAGGCTCTGATGTGGAAGGAATGAACCGAGGGACGAATTGTATTTCCAAGACTTCACAAGCAACATCACAGGACACAATGGGAGCAAAACCAAACAGGAATGTGCAATAAATGCTGTAGGCTTATTCAAACCTGCACCCTCTGTCTGTGCTTGTGTTGTTCATCACCTTCACTCCGTCATTCAGCGGTGGTCAGTATACAGAACTGTCCAAATGGATCGTCGCATCACGGAACTTGTGTTGCTAATCGACTTTGTTCCTTATGTTCCCTTTAATGATTTGTCTTGTCGCGGTGTGAAGTGAATCCGTGATCGCAGCGCCCTTTATTTCCTAGGGGAAGATTTAATTGGCTTAACTAACACCACATAGGAGTGTATCTATGTTCCCATGTGCCTGTGTTCCCACATTCGTGTGTTCCCTAGGTAGTTTTTAGTTAGTTAGTACACATTAACCCGGCCGTTCTGTTCGCCACAAAGGTGACGCTTTTCAAGATAAACTATTTCCAAAATATTCTTCAGTTTAGTGTATCGGAACAAACATTTTATTTGGTTTTGGAAATCTCTAGAAAGTACGAGTTATGTATAACCTAACATCATCTTCCATCCATCTATCTAGCAACCTCTGTAGTCCAACTAGGGACCATAGAGGCCAGTGCTGATTACCATTGTATTATTTTCCCATATTATGACTGTGGTATTTCCTCCGGTCAACATTCACACACTACGGGTAATTTGGAAACGACAGTTAGCTTAATCTGCATGTCTTTGGACTGTGGGAGGAAACCTATCAAGCACTGGGAGAACATGCACACAGACCCTGAGGTGGAAATCGAACTCACGCTCTGGAGGTGTAAGCCGACAGTGCTAACCACTAAGCCACCGTCCTGCCATTATCATCATCATCATCATCATCATCATCGCAGCTCTATTACTCTAAGTGCTATTTAGACTAGTGGAACATAGGACCTTTGGTAGCATGGGAACCTGTGAACGTAAGACCATAACACTGGGGAAATTAAGGCTCTGGGAACATAGGGCTCCTATTACATGCCATATAAATCTACCCGAGTACCCGAGCTTCCTGGGAACATCGGGATGACCCTGTTCATATTTCTACATAGCTAAGCTACTTTTCAACGCGGGGGAGTAGTGGCTCAGGCGGCTAAGACTCTAGGTCAGGGGTCTCCAAATCCAGTCCTGGCGGGCCAGTGACCAGCACAGGTTGTAATTCACCCACACCTAAACACACCCACAGAACCTAGTTATTGACAGATCAGTTAAATCAGCTGTGTTTTGAGAAGAAAAATCACCAAACTGTGTTGGACGCTGGCCCTTCAGGACTGGATTTGGAGACCTCTGGTCTAGGTTATTGATTTGGGGTTTTGAGAATCCGGATTTGAGCCCTGCTGCTGGTGCCTTACCACACCCCATATACTGCCCTAGGAAAATGGGAGTGTTGTTAGGAAGGGCATATCACGTTAAAAAAAAAAAAAAAAAAAAACCTGTGCTGATTGGATGGTCTGCTATGGAGACCCCTTGACAGGAGAACCAGGAAGCTTTTTATGCTAATTTTCAATGCACTAAATTATACCGGTAATTCTTTTTTCTTCCCCATTTTTTTTGTTAAAATATAATATATTAATTCCATTATATTTAATTACCATCACTCAGACTAGTCCTGGAGCTAAGATCTATATATATGTCACTTGCTAGCTGGAATTACTTAATTAGCCTGCTAGCAAGGTAGTGTACATTAGTCTGCTGCGTCTTCGATACAAAAGAAAGTCATTTTTCAAAAGATTGAACGGCTGAAAGAGGAACAAGTTCATTTCTAGCTGATTATGTCTTTCAGTCATGTAGGGTAACTGTAACTGTGCCGCTCAACTCAGCTATGTGCGAGTTAACTCACAGGAAGACATTATATCGATATGTTGCATATTAAACTCGTTTCTGATCATCATAATATGCACCAGTATGAAGGACAAGTCACACATTCCAGACTAACGTTTCAATGAGAGAAATGTTTAACAGGTCAGGTTGTTTAATAAGATTTAACTTATAAATTGTAATAACTTTTTGCTAGTATTTTCCTGTTTCTCAATAATGCAATAATCATTTTTTAAACTACTAGTGACCTGAAGCTGCTTCTCCTGCCTGATTTTATCCAACTGCAGAAGCTCTTTAATTTTTTCCCCCCATTTTTTTTTAAATATCAGAGACCCAGGTGCTCTACTTTAGTTTTATTATGAGAGCTGTTTGGTACACCGTGCTTCTCTTCAGCTCTCAGCTAAAATATTTCTTAGTTCACAGAGTCCATTTCACAATTAAATGACAGATTTTATTATTATTATTATTATTATTACGTGGCAGATTAAAGACAAAGAATTAACAACTGTCCCTGCAAAAGTTGTAAACTCCTTTAATACATGGCCCAGCACATTACAAGCCACAAAATACAGTATGTGCAGCATTATAAAACAGTTCTATGTGATTAATCATGCAAAACAGTAATATTTTAAAAGATTTGTTCCAGACAGTAACCTTACATTTTAGTTCTATATGTATTCTTAAGTGTGATGCAAACAGTGACGATTTGAGTGGGCGAATCTGCAGACATGAGTATTGAAACATAACTATAGAGTTAAATTTAATCAGACAGTTATGCATCATTTCCTTTAGGTGGTCTGGAGTTTCCCCAAAATAAACAGTGCGGTACCGGTTAGGCTTCTCTCAGTTGTGGGTGTGATACTGGCTCGAGTATGAAGTCCAGCACCACTTCTGAACCTTTTGATGTATTTACTAAGGGCCGTTCAAGTCAAACCAGGACTTGTGATGAAAGCATTTGAATGCATTTTAAAGAAGGCTGTACAGCTTTTTCAAATAATGATCCTGGCCAAGGTGGCTCAGCGTGTGGAAAACCTGATCCGTGAAAATCGATGGAAAACTTGACATTTGCAGGAACTTAACTGGAAGGCTGGGAGTGATTTCCTCATACCCTGGACAGTCCTAACCTCACTCCAGGTCACTTCTACATGTTTGGGCCATTAAAGGAGTTCCTGGGAGGCCAGAGTTTCTACTCAGAAAACTTTCTAACTTGATGGTATCCAAGCACTAATGAAACGCAGGGATAAGTGCATTAGTGTAGCAGGGGAATATATAGAGAAATAAAGGGAGTGTTTACTCTCATAATGGTGTTCTGTTATTCTGCACAATCAAAAGTCCCAGTTTGACTTGAATGCACCTTGTCACACTAAAATTAGGGCCACAATTGTCCAAAAAAAATAAAAGCAATGACATGGAAAGTCAATTGAGGCCAATAGTATTACATTCATAAAATGTGTTTTAATTGTATTATATTTGGCAGGGAATAAGAAAAAAAAATGCACTCTTTTGTCAATCTTTTCTATTCCCTTAATTGTCTTTAAGCCAAGTGGTTGTGTTCAAAGCCTATGGTGTACACTAGGGGTGGAAAAAGCTCAGATATCTCTTAAGAACAATAACCCAGTGATGATCATTTGTTAGACATAACTTTTAAACTTTGTGGCCCTGTGGTGAAACATCCTGGCAGGAAGTGTGTAGGGTAGCGTGAAGGTCACAAAAGTCACAAAACACACACATGCCTTATGAGTCCTTATTTACACAGTATGTCCATGTTGATGAGTTGGACCACGGCAGAAAGCCCTCTAATTGATCCCAGAGCTCAAACCTGGTTCTGTTGATGCCGTGCACAAGGAGAGAACAAGTCAGGGATGGGCATTGCTATTGAACATTTTGTGATATGTGATGTGGGAAGCAACAGCGTTAACCTTCTTACCATCAAACTTTGTCTAAAAAAATATATAAAAAATAGGAAATACACAATGCATGTTTGCGTTTCCATACACGAATGGGGAATAAAACCATCATTTCAGCAGCACTAAGCACAAGTAAGAAAAAGTTTACTGTGGTGTATAAAGAGAATTTTATTTGCACTTTTGGGGAATATCATGTCTTGTGCTCAGATATCATGCCAGGAAGCATCAATTGAAAAGTAGTAAACAAACAATGCTGGGTGCCCGGAAAGTGGTAAATAATGTACGTCCCCCTCATGTCTGCTCATCCTCTAAAGGTTATTTCTTCTCCAAAAAAAATGAAAAATGAAACGGTACAAAGCCAAACAAAACCAGCATGGATACGGCAGCAGGCATGTTTTGCGAATGAATGAATGGCTCGGGGGTGGTGCTGATTTGATTTGCAGCACTGGCGTGCAGTGTAGGGTTGATTTTCTGGCTGACCTTTCAGCTGTGGCCGAGACACGAAGGATGGCATGGAATAGAAAAGAGCAAGAGGACTTGCTTCAGCTCAGGCATTATGCTTTCTAATACATATTCATATTCTTCAGCTGCTTCGTCGTTTAAAAATAACATAATTGAGGCAAACGTGTTAAATATTCACATGCAGCCCAAACAGACATTAATAAATGTAAATGTGTACAGAAATAAATGACTAAGTCCATGCTTAAAGGCATATTTTTTACTCATTTATCTTCTATACCACTTATACTGTGCACCGGGTCAAAGGAGCCTGGAGCCTTTTACAGGAGACTTAGACTT
>JAQQZS010000021.1:6339588-6358690 GCA_030068045.1 Platyallabes tihoni | reverse complement strand
ACTCACAGTCAGCCTCAGTGGAGGCCCCGAGCTCACAGAACTCACAGTCAGCCTCAGTGGAGGCCCCGAGCTCACAGAACTCACAGTCAGCCTCAGTGGAGGCCCCGAGCTCACAGTCAGCCCCAAAGGGAATGAGTCATCTCAGTTTCTGCCTCTGCCATGCTTCGCCGACATTGACGACGGCGAGCCTCTGCCTTACGTCGATGACGACGAGCTTCCGCCTATGCCCTGCTTTGCCGACTTCGACCTGCCACTGCCCTTCGTCGACGACGTCGAGCTGCCGCCTCTGCCGCCCTTTGACGGCCTCTACTACGTCGAGCCAGCACTCGTGATCCTCGCTCCGCCGCCCGGCTTCGGCGATGACCCCGCTCCAGTGCTCATCGCTCCGCCGCCCGGATTTGGCGATGATCCATCTCCGTCTCTGCCCTGCGATCCAGCTCCGTCTCTGCCCTGCGACCCAGCGCCAGTGCTCCTCGCTCCGCCGCCTGGCTTCGGCGACGACCCAGCGCCAGTGCTCCTCGATCCGCCGCCCGGCTTCGGTGGCGACCCAGCCCCTGTGTTCCTCGCTCCGCCGACCGGAATCTGCGACGACTCAGCTCCAATACCCGCCCTGCCACCCTCCCCAGGGAACTTTTGCTGCAGCCTCTCTGTCGGGAGGGCCGACACTGGACCTTGGGGAGGGTGTCCGGGACCACCATTCTTGGCGCTCCGGAGTAGCGCCTTTGGAGGGGGGGTAATGTCACAGTTGAACACCAGATGGCGCCATGCTCCCGGACTCCATTTTGTTTTCCTTTGTATTTTCTTTTAGTTTTGGACTTCATTTCCATATATATCACTTTCACTTCATATATATAGTCTGCCTAAGTTGAGTTTCGTTGTCTGGCATCTGTTTATGTTAAGTGGGTGTGAATGTTTCTATGTTCTCTGTGTCATACCATTTCCTAGCTCCGGGGTGGTGTTATTCTTAGTTTAGTTTGTTCATGTATTATGTCTTGTTTATAGTATCTTTTGTGTTAGCTCCTAGCAATGTTTAGCTCTGTGTCTAGTTTAGCTCTGTGTTCAATTTAGCTCTGTGTCTAATTTAGCTCCGAGGTTAGTTTAGATCCCGTTCTGTGTAGCCTGTGGTGTCTCTTCTGTTCCGTGTTTGCTCTTCCTTAGTTCCGTCATGTAGATGTCTATTTTATGTTTGGTTTTTCCATTATTAAAAGACCCTTTTCACTTGATCCCCTCCGCCTCTATACCTTCTCCAAAACCCACACACAGCACCCGTTACACATATGGCATTAGATCATTAAATAAAAGCATCAAGACTAATGACAATAACAGTCAGTTCTTAATTTAAGACATTGAGGTCAGCTGTTCTGGAACAGTTCTTGCAAGAACAGTATTGTGTCGAGTGCGTTTGCGAAACCCATCAAGCACCATGATGGAACTGGATCTCATGAAGACCTTCCAGGGAAAACAAGACCAAAGCTTACCTCTGCTGCAGAGGAGAAGTTCATTTAGAGTCACCAGTTACCTCAGAAATCACCAACTAACAACCAGCACCTCAGATTAGAGGCGTTATGAAAACCAGAGACTGGTAGTGTAAAATGCGACCTATTATGCGAAATTTCACTTTTTAGACATTCAGTCTCCAATATAAATGGACGAGTGAAAAAATGAGTTTGAGGTATAAAAAATGCATCATCTGCAGGGTTTTTCAGCTGGAGCATTGAGAGACACACTTTGAGGGAACTCTGAGAGCTGTGTAAACTTGTTACAGAAAATAATAAATGTTTGACCTTTTCATCATTTATGATACATGTGCATATTCGTCCATAAATCAGATTTATGAGCGAAAGTTTCCAAGTGTACTGTTGTGACTGTCGAACCCTATCCAGCACATGGTTTGGCAAACTGTTGAAAAAGTGTCAAATAAACACCATTACTGCTTCCTTTGATTTAATTAAACACCTACCATAATATTCCACAGTCCCAGTGTCTGGCAGCAACTTTATAGCAATTTACCGTACCATCAGCTTCAACATAAGCCGTCCTCCATAAACGCTTACTTTGAAGCGTGTCTATTTACAGTGCAACTTGGCACAACACAGGATGTAGCGCTGCCAATTTCAGCCTGCCTGTCACTTTAGACATGCATCTCTGCGTGGGTTTTCTCTCTGCCCACAGAGTTCACACTGCTTGCCAACATCTTAACACCATCTATTTCATTTTATTAAATATGGCCATTTAGTCGCGTCGGTGAATGAGGTGGTTCTGTTTTCTTGACCCGATGTGCTGCACTTAATTGGAAATGATTCTGATTTGATTAACTGCTGCTTATTTGCATCAGAGCTGAAAATATTGATTAAATACTCTTGTGTAGTGTTATGTGGTTCACTGAACACTGACACTGTTTCCTTGAACACTGCCTATAAGTGCCTCTTTTTTTTTTTCTTTTTCGGCAGATCTAAGTAAAGGATATGTTGTTAATAATGCAGTGAGTCATGTTCCAATCGAATTTTTACATCCTGACTAAACATAATATAACTGTGACACATCTGGTTCCATAGATATATTATAGTCATAATTCTTGATTTTTCCATGTTTCAAGCACTAATAAAAGCAAGCGTGACTATAATATGATATTAAATGACATGACCTTATATTCTTATGTCATTTTAATGTTTGCCCGCATACACTTACAGACATATTTGATCAGCTGTGTGTGATGATCTTTCTCACTCAGGGAGAGCGACGCAGCCCACAGCTCCACTGCCGCCCTCGTCCCGTTATCTATGGGGCAAAGATGAGAGCGTCTGTGCGTATGACTCAGTATCTGGAGTCCTGGGGGGCAGCGAAACCCTTCGCCAACCTGCACCACCGAGACAGCATGACCAACGAGAACGGCAAGATCAACACACATGTGAGTTGACCGAGGCGCCCAGTCTAAACTAGGTCTTCAATCAAGATGGGCAAAAATAATATTTTAATATTTAACATAATTTTTTTTAATATGCAAAAAATGGTGGTAATCTGTCTGTCCTGTCAATCACAGCAACATTAGCCAATTGTGCATGTCTGTCAGACCATGCATGCATACTGTAAGTAGGCAGATAGCCTACTTTTTCCTCCAAGTGTGTTACACTGCCCTGTGATGCAGCATGAGCAACAGTTTGAAACAATGCAGTCTCTGAGAAAATATAGGTTAGCCTTCGCCTTTCTCCATTAGCTGTCATCTGATTGGCGAGCTGACTGGTGGGAGGGAATTAGCAAGACCAAGCTAGGTGTATTTTCACATATTTCAAATTGTAATAATTGTATACAATTAACTTTATCAAGAAAATTATACACACTTAAAGATTAAAACTCAAAGCATTTTAGCCATTTTTTCTTTTTTTTTTCTCAATGAAAAAGGCGGGGGCGGTCTCTGGATTGTGCTGTATAGAGTGACATAGCCATTTTTTCAGCACAACCTAGGCAATATAATGAACTGAATTGTAGTTCATTTTAAACAACTATACAAACATGACTGGGCAAAAAATAATTTTTTAAATGGGTCACACATAACACAGATATGCATGATCACAATAACAATAAGATATCTATGTATTTTAAGAGTTCTACATTTTTGCAACATTATGGTAGTGGTCAAATTTACACATTATAAATGTGTAATGATAACTTGCGTTCTACCTGACATATCCGAAAAAGCGCTTATTTTTTTCTTTTCTTTTTTTTCTTACCACCATTGATGCTGTGTTGCCGCTTGGGACTGACTCCAGTCTCTCGTCTAAAGCACACAGAGATAATTTTACTAAATCCGCACTTAAAACATAATGATATTAATTGAAGTGACTTTGATTGAATCTAGATTGAATTATTGTAAAGCTTTGCTGCAGTTAGTCTAGAGTTCATGCTACAACCTATAAAGTCTAATTATATTGTCCATAATTTATCTTCACTACATTGACTTCCAGTAAAATGTAGCACAATAGAGTGGCTAACAGTTTTTATGTGATTTATAATGAGCCACCGTGTTTGTGTCGATCAAAAGGTGCAGGATCTTTATTAGTACCTAGAATAAATAGCACAACAGCAGATCTTCCTCCTACAAATCCCCTCAGTGAGAAACCAGCTTTTCTTTTGTAATTTGATTCTCAAACAAAGTAACAATTTTAAAGTGCATTTTGGAAAAAGATGTAGCTCAGGATATTGAGATGAGGTCACCCAACAGATTTCCATTGTAAGTGAGAGTGGAGTATACAGGTTTTCAATGCTTTTCCAAGCACAGGGAATATATTAAAATTCTTGTCTCTGGTAATGATGAGTCTTAAACTAGATTAAAAGCAATGTTTTATTCCTCTTTATAGTTTTTGCAGGCCTAATGAAAATATTTCTGTCATAAAATTCAGTATTTAGTGCCTTGTTTTTATTTCTGTTTCCTGCATGGTTGAACAAAGCACCCAATTAAATGCAGATATTAAAACTTACAAAGCTTATTTACACATTTTAGCTTATGGTTCGTAAGGATACACAGACAATCTGAGTGTTTTATTGCCTTCTATTCTAAACTAAATTACAAAAAAAAAGATTCATAAATTTCATATTTAAAGGATTCATGCTTAAATATCTTTTCACTATCACCATGTTCATTTAGAAGTGTGGTACTCTCTCCGCAGTGGTTATGTCATCATTTTCTGTCTCTTTCAGGATGTGCCAATGGGACACCATCATTTCCCCGGGAGATCAGAAAGGTCAGTCCTCGGAGCGCTAGTGAGAAACTCATCACCGACCCGATCCGTCTCTCTCTCAGACTGCTCATGTGTCATTTTTCTCCCATTCAGAACAAAGTCTCAGAAGAAGAGGTTCGAAGAGGAGCTGAACGAGCGGATGATTCGTACAATTGATGGCATCAATGCACAAAAGTGAGTGGTGCTAGTTTTCTCTTCTGGATGATTAAATAGAGAAATCCTTTCATGATTTCAAACACAGTTAAAGCGGACAGTCAGAGGATTTTAGACTGCTGCTAAATTCATTATAATTGCTAGTCATTTACTTTGAGTAAGGTAAGAATGCTCACCATTTTCGTCCTTTTTTTTTGTCAGGCAGTGGCTGAAGTCCGAGGATATTCAGAGGATATCTCTGTTCTTTCACAATAAGACTCTGGAGAAAGAGGTATGGTCTGTTCGGAGACATCTTGCGTGCAATATCATGACATTCTCTCCATGTCTGAATGTTCGTTATGTCTCAGTATAAGCTTTGTCTTGTCCAAAAATCCTATTGTATGTGTTCGGTTTTGGGTCGCACTTGTAAACGCTTCCTAAGATCACATCCCACAAGAATATCGAAAGTCCCCAATAGCCCTGATTACAGCAGTACTGACATTATCTGATAGGAATAAACAGGTGGCAAATTTTCATTTATTTTTTTGGAACATAATTTGTTTAATTGCTTATCAAGATATTGAGACTGTCCTTGAAGGCCACGTGCTTTGTTTTTCCACTATTGTTTTTTCTTGGATAATTTTATTATTGTATTCTTTGGTTATTTATTTATTTATTTATTTATTTATTCATTTATTTATTTATTTTTAAGGATTCCTTCTGCTTTTTTGATTATCATTTTGCTTGTGTTCTTCCATTGTTTTCCCTCTATTCTTCTTCTTTTTTTTTTTGACAGTGAGAAAGGTCCTTATTGCCCTCCAATTAAACCTAAAACTCAGAAAATAATTCACACACTCCTGCTGATTTTGTCAGCCAGTATATAACAGTGTAAAACATTTAATTTTCATATTTGTACTATAACTACTGTATGATGTATAGAGTTCAAATGGCACATCCGAGCTTCATTTAGAAGAGTTAATTGATTGAATATTTCACCACCATGACATGTAAGGGTGGAAATTGTCTTAACACTACCTACAGTACCACATACTGTAAGTCAGGGGGTCGACATCGGCGTCTTTTAGTCAGCTAACAGGATTTGTTTATTCATAACCCATCATAAATAATTGTAATGAATTCTTATGAATAATTGGCTTGGATTTTTGTTTTGTATTTAATTGTTACGTCATGATTTGAGAAATGATTCATCTTCGTTTTATGTATTACAGTACAGAGCGACAGCCTTGCCAGCGTTTAAGTACTACGTCACTTGCGCGTGCTTCATCTTCTTCTGCATTTTCATCGTGCAGATTTTAGTCCTGCCAAAGTAAGTCCTCACTTATTCACTTGCTCAGCTCGTCTTATGATCATAAAATAATGATACCCCAGCCATTCGGCTCTCTGTATTAGCCACACTATCACATTAGCTGCACAACCTGAGCCAGACAGAGTACAGGGACAGATGAAGACACAAACCGACAAATGAAATGATGGATGTGTGATGGACATGTAGACGGAGACTGATATGGATTTTGTGAATAAAAGCACAGAAATCATGCCTTTTTGTTATGGGAGAAATGAGTTCATCACTCTAATTAACTGTCCTCTTATGTCAGCCGGAATCGCATTCAGACACCTGAAAGCGCTCATTGATCTTCCCTTCTCCAGTCTCTCTCTAATGTGTCCTCACTTTCACACTCGGCTGTTATAGCCATTTTATAGCGCCATTAAAATGAGCTGCTGTGATGCTTATAGTTTCTTTTAGGCATTGCCTTGTCTTTTTATTAACACTGACGTTGGCGTCGGAGTGTAGTGAATGGCGAATGAGGGAGAAATCAGAGACAATTCCATAAAAAAATATTTTTTAAATGATACCTGTTCACGTGATGTTCATAGCAAATACCATAACCATAATAAAACTACTTGGGAACGAATACTATGACCTGTTGTACTATCAAACATTTACTTCTTTTTTCTTATTTAGAAAAGAAATGAGAATTTTATCATGAGATTGGATCAATATGTTCAAATGTGTAATATGAGTGTTTTTATTATTATTATTATTATTATTATTATTATTATTATTATTAATTATTAAAAATGGCCACTGATCATGTGATGTACAGTAAATGCAAAATTCAGCCTTATGCTTTTCAATGTCAGCGAGTATACAGTATGTTTCTGTATGTTAAATTCACTAACATACAATCGAGGACAATAAGAACAATAAAGAGCTGAACTGTTTTGTCTCAAACAGGACCGCCGTGCTTAGTGTGTCTTTCGGAACGACCTTCCTGTTACTAACTCTTATCCTCATCATTTGTTTCGCGGGCCGTATACTGGTGAGTGAACTTCTAACATTAATCAGAGTTCAACTGGGTTCAGAGGATTGTGCTTATACAGTAAATTGGGTCGGGAACAAAGCATGACGAGGCACGGTGTTATGGGAAAATAACCAAACACAGAGGTGAGGTGTGTTATGCAGCTTATTTTCCTTTAAACATGATGCCTGTTTGTGTTTTGTTCCTCACATATAAAATTCAAAACTTGAAGTCTATAAATTATGTATAAGCATACAATAAATCTAATATAAGGTTAATACATCATTATTCCTAGGCATTTTACTCACTATAATAATAATAATAATAATGATTTTTTTTTTAAATGCATTTTTTATGCATTTATTTCTAAAAAGAAGCAATAATCTGCCAATAGAATGACAAAATGCAAAGATTGAAGTCTATACCAGTCAAAAGTTTGGACACACCTTCTATTTCAACGGTCTTTCTTGAATTTTACCTTTTTTTTCCCTACACTGTACAACGATGCTAAATGTGTCCAAAATATACAATAATCTCCTTTTGAACAGTTGGTATTGAGACGTGTCTGATATGTCTGAACACATTGATATGTATTATTTCATGTAGTTTTGGAAAAAAATCCAGTATTATTCTAGAATGTAGAAAATAAATCCGAACTTGTGTCCAGTCTTTTGACTTGTAGTGTACAAGCCTTAAAGCAGCAGATCATAAAGGTGTGGCATTATAGAAAACTATATATGTCACAGTATCTATATCACAGTAGCAAATCACCTCTCTTAGAGAAAGAGAGAGAGAGAATGTTGTCCTGCTTTTCTTTTTCGCAATTAAACTCAGAGTATCTTAGTTCCGATTATTAAAACCGGATGCTCTTGGTAAAATAAACATGCTTTTTTGATTAAAAGTATAAACATGCTCAGAGGAAGGCCTGCAGAAAAATCATCACAAAATATTAATACGCATCTAGCTAAAATGCATTTGAGAGCTGCAAATTGCTGGAAAAAAGAAAAGAACACAAGGACCATTGTATCAAGGTCAGGTTTTTTCTTTTTTGATTGCTTTTCTGTACAAATAAAACATCATGTTCAAGGACAATATTCTCAGATCTCCACTTGAAGGAAGGAAATGGCTTGATCCTCTTGGAAAAGGTCATCAGGTTCTCTAATGGCCTTTTTAAGTCTCTCGGCCGGTCTTTTATATCAATGTGGACTGTAGTAGTAGCAGCCATAGATTTGTAGTACTTTCTCTCTAACCTGCTTTATGTGCTGCTCTTTTTTTCTGTGTTTTTATCCACAAATACAGTGCATGGGAAAGTGAGACTTATATGAATGTATCTAAAAGTAAAGGGCATTCGGATGAAATGTAATCACGATGATTAAACACGAAGCCTTAAATAATTCGCTCTTTGTCCTTAATCTGTGCATCAGTGTCTAAAAACAGGTTTGAATCTAGGGGTATGATGAATTACTAATTTTAACGTTAAAACTCTAGAGTTTGAATGCATCACCAGGTCGCCTCAATATACAGTACTGAGTACATACAGTATGAAACAAGGGCACATTTACATTCAGATACATGGCTGAAGCTTTCATTCAAAATGACTAACCACTGAGACAGGATACAACTTTGCAGTTAAGTGGTTAAAGGCTTTTTGGTTAATGGATCCAACTACGGCATCTTAGCAGTGCTGGGATTTAAACTCACAACCTGATCACTAGCACAGTTATATAGTCTGATTACAGCATCCTTTCAAGATAATTTATCATTAACACTATACAAAAGTCTAATAAAATATTATCCAGACTGCATGATAATGTGTTTTCCTTGTCGGATTATACAATAAAGATCCTATGCAGCCAAAACATGGTATTGGTGCTAAAAGTGTCTCACCTAGGTGAAAAAGTGAATTTTCAGATAGGATAATTTTTCATGATAGTTCATGCTTTTTATCTCCTGATCCATGCTTTGTTTTTTTGTAAATCGGATAAAAGGATACACATTTGCTAAATACAACTTCATGCCTGTTTACAGTATGTACTGTAGTGTCTGTAACTTTTTTGAATACAAATCTTTTAACGTTTCAGATGAAACTTGGCCAATTTAGATTTCACGTGAAAAGACATAGACCTAAAGAAGTGCATTATTCTAAAATGCTAAATTGTTAAGATATTGCAACATGAATTTGACATGGTTACGGACACTACAGATTTTTAGCTTTTTAAGCTTTTACCAAACAAAAACGGAATGCTTTAATTGAAGCAGCAATTTTTGCAGCGTACACTTTTTAGTGTATCAATACTCATGAAGAAGTATGAATAATTAGCATTTTAAATTATTATTGTTTGAAGCAAGACAGTGTAATGCTGAAAAATGGTCATTTTTGAACTTGAAATTTTTAATGAAGACGATCAGTCACTTCAATGTTGCATAAACTTTAGAAGTAGCCTTCTAAAGTTTTCTATATTATATGTATAACATAAAAAAATAAAATGAAACAGCAATACTGTGTTTTGGCCAATAAAAGCTGACCAGCAATTAAACAAATCGAGTACTTGTAGTTTATGGCATTATTCTTGCAACATGCCAAAAGGGCTCACATAGACCAAAACAAGCCCTTGCTGTATATATATATTAGTGCTTCTCAAAGCTGGTCTCAGGTGACCCCCAGCCTGCCCTGCACATTTAATAGTAGCAATGTTATATCTAAAGAAAGCACGTCTCAACAGAAAGGTGAAGATAAGGATGTAGGAGGTGAATGTGGCAGGGTGAGAAAAGATATCATGGAGTGTATTTCCTTCAAACTAAGCTTGAATGAATACTAATAAAGATATTTTTCTGTCCATTAGCACGCATGGGCGCAGATGTATGCGAGTTAGTATTTTTGCTTATATTTCATCCTTTCATCTTTCTTCTAAACGCATTGAAAAATTATTCCTGGATCAACATATTTAAATTAAGAGCAGAATTTCCACTCAGGTAAAATGTATAAGTTGAGCAAAAATTAATAATGATAAATAATGGTAAATTGTTTATATAAAACTGGCTGTCTCGTTCATTCTCTACAGTATACCACTTATCCTGTACAGGGTCGTGTGAGACCTGGAGCCTATCTCAATAGGCTTAGGGCCTTATCAGGGGTGCACCCTGAACAGGGTGCCTGTACATTACAGTACATGGCACAAGCATACACACACTAACATACTCACTCACACACTACAGGCATAAACTTAAACTATAAACTTCATTTATTTTAGTAAAATTCAAAAACAAACCCAGTTTTCAGTACAAAACTCAAATCTGACTCAAAAAAGTTAAAAATCATAACTGATCATTGATTCAAAAATATACTTTTTGGTGTAGCGGTTAGCACTGTCGCCTTGCACCTCCAGGCGGTCCGGATGGGTTCGATTCCCGTCTCTGTGTGTCTGGAGTTTGCATGTTCTCCCTCTGCTTAGTGGGTTTCCTCCAGGTACTCCGGTTTCCTCCCACAGTCCAAAGGCACCCCACCTCGTGCTCTACGACTCCTGTGATAGGCTCCAGCCCATTACAACCCTGTATACAGGATAAAGCGGTATACAGTAGATTAGGATGAGTGAGTTATTGAGGGAATCGAAGCCTGCTATGAAGGGTGTTATAATATTTTATGAATGATGCATTTATTTTTTTTATTCCATCCTGCTAAAACCGGCTCTTTCTGTATGCAGATATAATTTCGTCTCTGATTTAATTCATTAGTTATTTTTAACCTCTTGCTGTGAACCAGATCTGTCTAAGTGTGTAACATGTGTGTCTGACGTGCACATGTCCCAGGTGAAAAGATCTTTGTGGGTTTTTTTTTTTTTTTTGCTCTCCGATGCTCTGATGCTCTAAAGAGCCTCGTTAAACTGTCACTGTGAAAGCTTCAGACATGAGCAGATGGTCAGAATGTGGTTTAGCAGTGCCCTGTCAAACATGACACAACATCAGATACTTAAAAGGGGAGGAAAAAAGGCCAGAGTGTCCCAGGGTACTGAAGCTAGACCATTTTTGTTTTTCTTTTTACAGAAATAGTATCGTTTACGGGTCAGCATACGATTAGAAAACTTTGCGAACTACATACTGTATGTAATGCGATCTGATTCTCGTTTGATTCGTATCAGGATATTATGTCGTTTCAGATGCTTGCAATCAAGGATTTCAATGCAGAGAGGATTCAGATGCCTTTTATTGTCTCACAAATATGCACACTGTACACCTGACATTTAGTAACCTTGGAGCAAGTATGCTAATGACATTAGTGGGAGTTCAGACATGTTTCCTTGTTGCCGTAGCAATCGGGTCGTGTGACCTCCTGCTCTCTTCTCCCGAGCTCGTCCTTACTCAGCACCAACAGGCCCTGCGTCCGGCTCGTCCTCACCATGGCAACCACCGTGCTCATCCTCGTCATGGCCGTCTTCAACATGGTGAGTGTCGTGACTGCCACGGGGCTTCACCGAGGTCTCTGATTTCACACGGTGAGGTCTGAGTGCACCGGGGACCATGGTATTCGATCTATTTGCACTTACACCACCATCGTGCATGTTGAGGAGCTGTGAGTCAGCTGCTCAGAAAAAAAAAAAACCCTGCAGGAATACTAATGCCTCAGAGCTGCAAGCGATCCGCCGTCAAGTGCAGTTCTGCTGCCGCTTCTGCTTCTCATCGGCTCCTTAGCATATAAAAGACACAAGCAGCCCGAGCATAATAATAATAATAATAATCACCCGGCGGAGTCATTAAAGTGTCCATGTTATTATTACGACAGCACATTAACACCTCATTATCACTCCGTCTTATACAGAATGCCCTTGTTTGCCGCATTATATAGTGCAGGACGTCTTTTAATTTCCATTCATTATGGTTGAATAAATTCAATGAACCTCCTCAGTACAGAATCATTCCGTGAGCTTGAATATAAATCGTTCATTTATTAAACTCGTGGAGCTTTTTATTCCTGGACCTTTCTCCGACAGGACACATCAGGTCTATTATGTATAGTCGGAATTGATTTTCAGATATTAAGGTTTTGATTACGCAATCACGGACCGCATGGCTGTGCTTTTCTGAGCGCTGGTCTCTGTCACACCTGAGATTATGTTATGTACTTATTAATGGGCTTCTGAGTGGCTCAGTGATAAAGTGATCGCGCGTTCGATTCCCGGGTGATGCTGTAACCTCTCACAGCCGGAGGTCTAGAGAGAGCTGATTGGCCAAGCCAGGCCACACACACACACATACACAAGTCTAATCTTTACTTTATAATTCTGATTTATTATCAGTGTATCGCCTGCCTGTGAAGGTATAAGAAGACACTCACTGTAGGAATCACACTTTTCTTCTATCCTCATCTCCCCCGAAACCATTCACGGGAAATTGGCCAAACTTTAATTAAGAAGTGTTGATGTGCATTATTTATTTTATTTTCTAACAATTTTTCCCTGTACAGCTTAAAAAATATATATATAAATAAATAAAAGCTTGTTTGGTGGGCACGCGACACATGTCTTCCTTGGAAGACTCACATCTATTTTATTTTTTAGATTTTTTAATTTCGATCTCTTTCTCAAACACACACACACACACACACACACCCGCTCTACACTGTATCTAAGAAATAAATAGCTCAGAACTTTCCTTATCTCATAATGCATTATATGACAGGCCAAGATCATTAACAACTTTTTTTTTCCCCAAAAATTTGTGCAGACTTTTTAAAATCAAATGTGATCTCTTTCAAAAAATGTCTACTTATGAAACAAATTCTATGACTCAGCTACCGCTTATTATTCCACGGTCGATATCGCTGAGTGAGAAAGCAAAGCAATTCCGTTAAAGTGAAGAGATTTTTTTTCGGACTATTCATGATAACCGGTTAATTTCATCACGCTGCCTTGTGTGTCCTGCTCCTCCGGGCCAACACATTGAACTCTAATCAAATCTCAGGTTCTAGCACATTTTGTATATGTTTGCTTGTGTGTGTGTGTGTGTGTGTTATTACATGTGCATGCAAGCTTTGTTATATAAAGTTTGTTCAAATGTTGCTTAAGGCTTTTTGCGAATGCTATTAATAAAACATGACTATCATGACTGCATTTTATCTTCGAATTAGCGCTGTAAATGATCTAAAAATGTGATGTGTTCTCTACTTCCTGGTGCCCAGTTCTTTCTAGAGGACGACAAGGTGACAACAGTGCCTGCAGTGAACATCTCCAATGAGACGGCCTATGGTGTTTGTGGCCAAACCACTCAGTCCTCAGACAAGTTCTACTTGCCAGTGAGTTTTTCTTATTATTCATATTATAAATACTGTACCTGTCATTCACTGCCAAAAAAAAAAAAATCATTTGGATTTAATAAGCAAATACTTAAAAGCCTTTAACCGAACAATTCCTGCTGTGATCTATACAGTACAGTATGTTTCAGCTGCATCTATGCTTTTCAATGCGACCTGATATACAATAGTAGCTACACATTTCTTAAACAGCCTGCATCAATAAAAGAAAACAAGAAGACTAGAATTGAATTCACTAGAATTATGTTGAGAACCGTCCAACTTATTATTCAAATCTGGAAGGATAGGGATAAATAGAAAAAAAACAGAAAAACAATGTGAAGTGGTTGTAAACAAAATCATGATACTTGGTTATGTAATATCCTATCTAATATTTAAAGTAAGAGTGTTTCCACAAAAACTCATAGGATTGGGACTAAACAGCCGTGTGTCCATAAGAACACTATTTGTTGGTGAGAGTAATCAGACAAAAATAAAGATTCAATTTGCTAGGGAGCTTAAAGACTCTGTCTGGACTTTGGAGCAATAGAACAGGGTCATGTGATCTGATGAGTCCAGATTGACTCTATACCAAAGTGATGGGCGTGTCAGGGTGAGAAGGGAAGAGCATGAAGCGATCATGCATAGTCTTCACTGTACAAGCCTCTGGAGGCAGTGTTATGATCTGATGTTGCTTCAGTTGCTCAGGTCGAGACTCAGCAACGTTATGTGGCAATAAAATTCAAAAAGTCAGCGGACGACCTGAATGTACTGAATGACCGGGTTTTCACATCTATGGAGTTTCTCTTCCCCGATTATGGAACAGGAATATTCCGAAACTCAAAAACTGCAAGAGTGGTTCTGGGAGCAGAGAAAGTCATTTTCACACTGGACAACACATTGTTCTAACCTCAGTCTTTACACGACAATTTGACTCTCCAATAATTAGTACAAGATCTGTGGCAAAAAAAAAAAGGTCAATTCAGACAGAAGTAAATGTTTTACCATTGCATAAGGTTGGTTAAACAATTCCAGGGTAAGTGTGTATGGCTAAGGCACTGAGTTACTGATCAGAAGATTGGCGATCCAATCCCAGCTCCACCAGGTTGCCACTGTTGGGCCCTTTAGCAAGGCCCTTAACCCTAACTGTTCGCTGTATCATGGCCGACTCTGACCCCAGTTACGCTGGGATATGCGAAGAAGGAATTTCACTGTGCTGTAATGTATATGTGACAAATAAAGGCTTAACTTACCTTAACTTAACAGTGTACAGTATAACAAGCCAGATAAGAGAAGAAAAAAAAAAGATGCAGGCCTGTAAAACCTCTTTATCAGCCATTACTGGAGAGCTTTTAAGTCAAAAGAGACAGATGGTTGTTGACCTGGACAAGCGTGGTCATGTGTTTAAAAATACATTTAAGCATTAAAAAATAGCATTAGTCAAACCAGGATCATAATACAACTTGAACAGCAGAAGGATGCTTGGATGATAAATCAGTAGTAGAGAGAGTAGGATAAGGAGGGGAGGGAAATGGGTCAAATATTAGATTTCAATTTCGTAAAAATGATCCACACACACACACACATTTGTTCTTTTTGGTTCAGAGACTCTTGTGAATAGTGATAGCATCATGAATTCTGAAAGGAATCAAGATTTTTCAGCCCAAAACATGGTTTCCTCTGCCAGGAGGTTACTGTAAGCTTTGACTGTATATTTATCTTTTATGCAAGCATACCTCCAAAAAACCTCCACAGAAATTGTGTTTCGCGCTGGCCAACTATAGTAGGTCTACAAATTTGAAACCTGTGGATAGTTTGTAGACTGTCCACATACCCACATACCTCAGGCACAAACCCAAGAGTATAAAAAAGGAGCTGGAAATATTATCGAAAATGTTATATAAAGAGACGCTATAGTTGAGTGCTGATATTTTGTCCTGGAGAGTCTTTACTTTAGTCTATCATTCTCATGTTTTGCCTAACTCAAGAAATCTTTCCTGTGTTGGAATAAAAACCAGTGTGTCCTGCAAATTAACGCTTATGGAAATGATTAAACTACTGTTTATTAGTGGTATAGCTTTAGTATACTGTACAGTAACATAAGTATAAATGAATGAGAGATGTGTATATAATACAGCATGTGAGAGAATAATGAGACATCCTGGTATGGAGAATTAAGGCCGAAATCTTTCAGACACTTTGTCTATTTGTTTTCCTCATTTTGTTATGTTTCATGCTAATCTTAAATTAGATTAGAATAATTTTTTCTCATTATTCTACACATAATATTCCACAGTGACAAAGGAAATGAATGTGCTTGGACAGTTTTGTTAATTGATTACATCACGGTTATAGCTGGAGGAAAAAAAAGAAGCAGAGAAGAATCTCCTCGGGATAATCAGCTACCGAAAAAAAATATTATCTCTGTGGTGTTGCTTTGAGACGGAAATGGGAGGAGTAATCACTCTAACTTGAAGTTGTATCACAAACCAGCTGCCACTACCATTAAAAAAATGAATGCAACTGGGGTGAAACGCCTTATGGCGATATGATTTAACTGAGGCGATCATCAAAATGTGAAAATATGAAATGAAGTAGAGTTCGTTGTAGGCATAGATATGTGTCTACAAGTTTGTCATGACAATTTGCCGTTTATTAAAAATTGGGAAATTAGGAGGGATAACATTTAAGTGATTTAACTGAGGCTACGTTCACATTACGAGCTACATTGTTCAATTCAATTGTCAGAATTGTCAGACACTTCCAATATTCAGATTTTTATAAGTGACTCTATGCTTTTATCTGACTTTTAATGTGGGCGGTTCTGTTTTCTAAAACGGCGTGTATGACAATCTGGGTTAAAATGCATCACACAGTATTTGTGTGAATGTGCATTCATTTGAAACAATGGATGCTATTTTAGAAAGGCTGTGCTTGGGATTTTGCAAGTCAGTTATTCAGTTGTATTTATTGATGTCCAGAAGAAGGAAGAAAGCCAGATGCATTGCTTTAGTAGTTTTAGCAGATAGTGCTAGCACTGCTATGGTATTCCCACACTGCTTGTTCTGAGGTTCTGACCGATGGCGTCAATGCCGTATGCCTGCAAAGAGGCAAAATGTCGCTTGAATTCTGAGTTGCCTGTTCTCATTCAAGTTGCATGACAGGTTACGGGAAATACAGTATATCTGATCTCAGTGCAGAGGCAGTGACGTGGGTTAAGGCACTCTGGGTTACTGATCAGAAGGGTGGGGGTTCAAGCCCCACCTTCACCCATCTGCCTCTGATGGGTTTTTGAGGAAGGCCCTCAACCCAGTCTCATCAAGGCGTCCTGTTTGATATAGCATGACCTCAAATTCTTACAAGGCTGGAATATGTGAAGAAAATAATTTGTATTAAATTGTATTGTAATAAAATGTATTTTCTAAAGACAATAAAGACTAAGTACCTCAGTTTCTTAGATATTTAGGTTACCCATAAATTGTTTTTTAAAAAAACACCCTCCCCAACACTTTTGGTACTGATGGTACTTAGTTAGTAACATAGTAACCCAGTGTAAGGATCTACTGTATCCATTGATGTCGACTTCAAAGCACTTGTGTAAGTCACTCTGGATAAGTGTCGGAAAATGCCTAAATGGAAATGTCATGTGTATATGACAAATAAAGACTTCTTCATTTTTCATTTGAGACAGCCCTAAAAAATCTGATCTGTGTCTCATTAGAGTAAAAAATCCAAATTGAGTCGCTGCTAATGTGAACATTGGCATTGTGTATTGTACCTCTGTGGTTCTGCTGCTTTGCTTTCTGTCGAGAAATGATAAGCGTGGGTTAGCGTTACCAACATTACTGTGTAAGCTAAGGTTCTTACCTTCATCTATTATTTACACACGTGGACAAAATTTTGGTACCCTTCGGTCAATGAAAGAAAAACTCACAATGGTCACAGAAATAACTTTAATCTGACAAAAGTAATAATAAATAAAAATTCTATGAATGTAAACCAATGAAAGTCAGACATTGCTTTTTAACCATGCTTCAACGGAATTATTTTTTTTAAAAATTAACTCATGGAACAGGCCTAGACAAAAATTATGGTACCAAAGGGACATGTTACTTCAAGGTGTGTCCACTAATTAGCATCACAGGTGTCTACAATCTTGTAATCTCCAGGTAGTCACTGTCTTGTTTGGTGACATGGTGTGTACCACACTCAACATGAACCAGAGGAAGCGAAGGAAAGAGTCGTCTCTTTCAAGCATGTTAACGGTAAAGGCTATAAGACCATCTCCAAGCAGCTAGATGTTCCTGTGATTACAGTTGCACATATTATTCAGAAATTTAAGATCCATGGGACTGTAGCCAACCTCCCTGGACGTGGCCGCAGGAGGAAAATTGATGACAAATCAAAGAGACGGATAATCCGAATGGTAACAAAAAAACCCAGAAAGACTTTTAAAGAGATCCAAGGTGAACTTCATGCTCAAAGATTCAGTGTCAGATCGCACCATCCGTCGTTGTTTGAGCCAAAGTGGACTACATGGGAGACGACCAAGGAGGACACCATTGTTGAAAACAAATCATAAAAAAGTCAGACTGGAATATGCCAAACTACATGTTGACAAGCCACAAAGCTTCTGGGAGAACGTCCTATGGAATGGAACTTTTTGCCAAGGCACATCAGCTCTATGTTCATAGACAGAAAAATGAAGCATATCAAGAAAAGAAGACTGTCCCTACTGTGAAAAATGCAGGAGGCTCTGTTATGTTCTGGGGCTGCTTTGCTGGATCTGGCACAGGGTGTCTTGGGAGTGGGCCAAAATACCTGCTGAGAGGTGCAGACGTCTCATTGACAGTTACAGGAATCGTTTGATCACAGTGATTGCCGCAAAAGGTTGTGCAACAAACCATTCAGTTAGGGGTACCATCATTTTTGTCTAGGCCTGTTCTATGAGTTTATTTTTTTAAATAATTGCGTTGAAGCATGGTTGAAAAGCAATGTCTGACTTTCATTGGTTAACATTCATAGAATTTTTATTTATTATTACTTTTGTCAGATTAAAGTTATTTCTGTGACCATTGTGAGTTTTTCTTTCATTGACCGATGGGTACCAACAATTTTGTCCGTGTGTGTAGATTACAAACGCTAGCCAAAGTAGTTAAACAAGTAAGTAGGATTTGGCCAAAGAGAAACTGGTGGTGTAGAAATCTTTAGATGCCTATGACTGTGTCCGGAATGATCATGTACAAGACGTGAAATACAAAGATGTAATAGATGAGTTGTAGTTTCACAGACACCGTGATTAGTGATTCCACAGAGGCTAATCCTGTCACGTTATCCATCTATTAAGTGAGCTGCATGAGTCAGCTAATCCGACGCTGCTGGTTAATGCTAAGTTTTTCTAGAAACACTCGCGATTCAGGAGCGTGAGTAACTGTGGAGTACATATTCAGATGAACTCATTTCATTTAGCCGTTCTTAGTATACAAGCTAACAAAACTGACTAGCTTGTGTTAGTGAACTTGTTCAGGGATTGATTTTGCCTCCAGCTAGGCTCCAATTCAATTCAATTCAATTTTATTTGTATAGCGCTTTTAGCAATTGTCATTGCCTCAAAGCAGCTTTACACAATC
>JAQQZS010000021.1:6317203-6328761 GCA_030068045.1 Platyallabes tihoni | reverse complement strand
GTCGTTATTTGTATAGATATCCAACTTCATATTGAGATCTGATGTATCTAATGTGTTTCTTTAAAGTGTTCCTTTAATTTTTGTGAGCAGTGTAATTATCATTTATTTTCTCCTTTGTTAATCTCATGGACTGATGTGCCTTTTATATCACACAGCTTTCTGCAATTATGGCAGAGTTATGCGTTTGCAATCTATTATACATACAGTATGTTGTTATATTTTGTCTAACAATAACGGATGTTTCCAGAAACTTTATAATTTCCACTTCTTATCTCTTTCGTTGCCAGTTACTCTCCAAACCCAAGTTCAGTGGCGTGGAGAAGATAAAAACGATTGGCAGCACTTACATGGCTGCTACTGGACTAAACATTCCTCCTGGACAGGATTACACACAGGTGGGCTTTTCTTCCTTTTTTTCCCCAAACATTTCTTTCTTACATTTTCTAATATGTTTTTGGTGCTGCTGTCCTTGGTGCTGAATGTTCTGTTCTAGTTTACCTCAAACATGGGGAACATTAGGAATAAAGTAATTTCGTGGCAAAATCATATCAAGATCCATATTTTCAAAACATTTCAGATATTTCCCTATAAAAAGATTGTTTTCATACTTTTTTTTTGTCTCAGATCTGCTTGTATCTTTTGATTCTAAATTTGAATCTTGTTTTGTTTGTAAGGACCATGACCGGCAGTACATGCACATTGGAACCTTGGTCGAGTTCGCCTTTGCACTGGTTGGGAAACTTGATGTTATTAATAGACATTCCTTCAATGACTTCAGGCTGCGTATAGGTAAGGAAGAGAAAAGGTCTAAGCTGAGCCAGGTATGGGTCATACTGTTGAAATTTGAACTCTAATGATGGGGATTCATTTAATACAACAGCACAGCTTTGGTGGTTATAGCTGAAAATTAAGTTCACACACACACACACCTATATTAATATGTTATTGTTTCTATAGTAACAGCACAGTGTGTGGGAGACTCGCCACATAACCAAAGGTTAAAAATGAAATCCTTTTAAATGTGTTGTTATATAAGAAAACAAATATATATATATATATATATATAGTTGAGTATAAAGTAAGTGATAACAGGTACTTGTCACACATGATATTCCAGATTATTATGGCAAATAAAGGTGGTTTAATACATAATAATACATATAAATAAATAATTAACTTTGAGCCATGAATTTTTTGTCCCCCTAACAACTCATCCCTTAATGTTTTATTTCTTTCTGAATAAAAAAAAAAAAGCCTCAAAACTATACGACAAAAGGTTTGTGAGTACCTGACCAGACCATAACTCTCACATGTGCTCGTTTATTTAACCTCCCTTTGCTGTTTATAATGCGCTCGACTTATCAGAATTTCAAGAGTGCCTGTGGGGATTTGTGTTCATTCAGCCACAAGAGCATTAGTAAGATCAGGCGAGTGTACATACAGCAGTCCAGAGGTGTTCAGTAAGCTTGTAAGTCAGTCAGTGATCTGTGCAGTTGAGTTCTTCCACAGCATTCTTAACACACCATGCCTTCATGGAGCTCGTTTTGCACACCAGGGGATTTGTCGTACTGGAACATGTTTGGGTCTCTCAGGACCAGTGGAGGGAAATGTTAATGCTGTATTGTGCAGAAACCTCCTATATAATCGTGTGCTTCCAAATTTGTGCCAACAGTTTGATGAAGAATGGTATATGTGAGCCATGAAATCAAATCAGGTATTAAGTCAGATTTGCGGGATGATTTGTGCTATGTATTTTTTCAGATTTTTTTATTCAATAAAGCTGTTTTGAAACATAGCATTGGTGCTGATTTTATACATCTTTTATGTTATACATATTGTATAATACAAATAATGTGTGTGGCCAAAGAAGCTACTTCTCAAGTTTATAACCAATCTTGCTTCCAAAGTTGCTAACTTCAGCCGTTTTGTAGAGATGATTGTATATGTGCCCCAAAAATGGCCATTTTTCAGCGTTATACTGTCTCTCTTCAAACAGTAATAA
The DNA here is from genome assembly GCA_030068045.1 of Platyallabes tihoni. Classification (NCBI taxonomy): domain Eukaryota; kingdom Metazoa; phylum Chordata; class Actinopteri; order Siluriformes; family Clariidae; genus Platyallabes; species Platyallabes tihoni. The sequence goes on along the minus strand of JAQQZS010000021.1, from coordinate 6,326,759 downwards.
TTTAAAATGCAAATTTTTCATATTTCTTTGAGTAAAATAGGCGAGTACACCATTGTTGATAGTAAAATTGGTGTACGCTCCTAGAAGCATATGACCTGTAAAAATTGTTGCTTAAATTAAAGCATTCCATGCAAAATGAAGGATGTTTTTCCCTTCAAAAAAAAATCTGTAGTGTCCGTAACCATGTCAAATTCATGTTGCAGTATCTTAATAATAATTTTACATTTTATAATAACACACTTTTTCAGGTTTATGTCTTTTTCAAGTGAAATCTACATTGGCCGAGTTTCATCTGAATGACAGTTAAGACCGTTGAAAGATTTGAATTCAAAAAAATAACGGACATACTGTAACACCTATAGTAGGTGAGACACTTTTTTAGCATAAATACCATATTTTAGCAATAACAGGTTTATTACTGTATCATGTCTTAAGTCTAGGGATTATGTGACTTAGTGAGAAACAACGAAACCTTGGATTCATTTAGACACCAGAATTTCTCTGCTCCCCCTGAAAGTAACTTCACCAGCAATGCAGGTTTATAGGTTTATCACAGCTGAATTAACCAGCTTGAATAGTGCTCATTAAAGTACTATACTTCAAAAAAATGTTTAGCACAAAAAATGTTTTAAATTCTGTTAACCGAACAGGAAGATAAGGTATTTAAGAAAATTTAATAAAAGGTTTTTCTATCCGCCATACTGTAGCACACAACTAACCAGTGCGAATGAATACATGACTTGATATACAGTAACATGTCACAAGTAGATGTGATGGTCCAGAGCCCACAACCTTTATTACTGGCCATTGAAGCTGTAAATGATATCTCTCCAGCTGTATGCTTTCATGATGCAGGACGTGTAATCAGACTTAAAGCCCTTAAAGTCCTCACTAGCAATAGCACTGCAGTCACAAAGCATCATCAAAGCCCGGTATCAAACTCTACGCACCCTTTAGCCCCTTTTTTCTGTTCCAGGCAAAATAACCAATTTAAAGTTTCTCCTAGTAGTCGGACAAGTAAGCATGGCCTGTTCTACAGTGTGCTGGGCTCAGACCTCTAATCAACAGGAATAAACCTTCTTTTCCATTGCATAGATTATATTCGCATCACTGAAATAGACTAACTGAATAAAAATAACTGACTTCAGTTATATATATATATATATATATATATATTTATTTATTTTTTTTTTTTTTAAGTCAGAAAGCAAAAAGGTGATTTTAGTTGCTGTCACATTTCCTGCACCTCTCATTACACTCCCACCTGCTCACAGCTGACTGCAGAAACACCGCAGAGCACTGTGAGCCTTTTTTTTCCCCCCTGGATCTATTTCTATAAATACTGTTAAGAGGAAGTAATTAAAGACTCTTGCGTGGTGGAAAACTCTCTTTGCTGACACTGGAGACTCCTTCAGTAGGTCACCCGAGTTAAACGTCTCCTCACGGAACTCTTCATCAGTCATCTTGGGCTTTTGTTCAACAACATTTCAATGCGTTTATTATTAGATTTAGATTACGTAGACCGTCCACCAGACAAGTCCCAGTGAGATGTTACTGTGAGAACATACTCACATAACTCAGCTCCATAAGCGTAATAATGGCTATGATTTACATTACAGCCGGGACTACTCTCCCAGCTGCGCTGTTATAGGATTTTAACACGTTCTTCTTCAGAAATATAGAAGAACTGGATTTTGAAATGATTGGTTCATTGTATTACCATACGAAAGTATTGTGCCACCCCTCATTCCTTGATATTTTGGTTTAAAAGAGCCAGGCGTTCTTGTAATTTAATGTGGTCTCGAGGAATAATTCTCCAGGTTTCCTGAAGGACGTTTTTTGTTTCTCATTTATTTTCAGCCCAGTGCCTGTACCTGAGCAGTTTTAAAGGAATTTTTATTTTATTTTATTTTTTTTGCATAAAATCATTCAAGCATAAAAAATAATTAACTTGATGATGGACCAGTGAGAAACAGGTGCAGATGGTGACAGATGATTAGTATACAGGTGATGCTGAATGCTGAGAGGTCGGAACAGACGAGAGGGGAAATGAGGTCGCTGCTGAGGTTGTTACATAAACCACCAATTTTAATACTGTATCATGTGATCCCATTTCTTTCATTTAATTTACTATGAAGAAATTACATATTAGTGTTTCTAGACAGTACCTTGCAACATCCATTAATAATTTAAAGCAGAAGTAGAAAGTTAACAAAGTCGTGTGTTTGTTTCTCATCAGGAATAAACCACGGCCCCGTGATCGCAGGGGTAATCGGAGCACAAAAACCGCAGTATGATATCTGGGGTAACACGGTGAACGTGGCCAGCAGGATGGAAAGCACTGGGGTTCTTGGGAAAATCCAGGTAGGTTTAAATATATAAACGATATGGGCTTGGTAGCAATAAATATACCTGGTTCTTCTAGTGTTTTTACAACAATACATAAAATGTTCATTAAAAACGTCCTGAATCAACAATTGTGGCAATAAGGATTAATACTGTAAGTCAATCAAATCTCCAAACACAACTCACTCATTTCATGTATAAAATTCTCAATGAATGTATAAAATGTAATGTACAATTCATGTTAAGCTGTTACTGTTCAATTCCAGGTAACAGAGGAAACCAGCCGCATCCTCCAGACACTGGGCTACATGTGCTCATGTCGAGGGATCATTAACGTCAAGGGGAAAGGTGACCTGAAGACTTTCTTTGTACACACTGAGATGAGCAGGTCCTTATCACAGGGGACTGTAATGCCTTGACTGACTCATCTCTCTCTCTCTCTTTCCTTTTGGTTCCTCTCACACACACACAACACAAAAGGGATGCTTCATCTCAAACAGTAATAACCACAGAGCTTTATTTCTCACCATGGGAATGTATGGACTTAGGATGTGAACAGGCAAACCGCTCTGTGTGTGTGTGTGTGTGTGTGTTCCACTTCAGAGCAGAAGAGCTGAGTGTCTGTCAAATATCTGTGTTCATGTTTTGTTGCTGCCATTTTCTAACCCATTAAAGAATTTCTATATAAACATCTCTGTGTCCATTTATATATGTAAGCTTTTGCAAATAAGAAAGCTTTACGATGTACTATTAGGATGTTTCAGGAATGAGGCAGGCAGGCCTGGCGTAATGGATGCAGACGTTAAGACATTTAATTAAAAACAATCACGAACCAAACAGCGATAAACAAAACAGTAGGACGAATCACAGAACAAAACTGTAGACTTAACAGGACAGATCAAAAACCAAAACACAGACTAACTAACCAATGGAGCTTATTAATAACACAAATCAGTGTGGTGCATCTGTGAATGGAGGCTTGGCACGGGGGCAAAACTGTGATTTGGCAAGGAGACTCAACTGAGACTTGGCACAGAGACAGAATTGTGACTTGGCACGAAGAAGGGACTGTGACTTGAAATCCTCGAACCCGGCCAGCGGAGTGAGCACAAAGTCGTCAAACCTGTGCAGCGGAGCAAGCACAATGTCCTCGAATGTGGTTGGCAGAGCAAATACAATGTCCCCTAATTTAGACAGCTGAACAAACACAATGTCGTCGAACCCAGGCGGCGGAGCGAGCGTAATGTCCTCAAATTCAAGTGGCGGAGCGACCACAAAGTCCTCAAACACGGGTAGCAGAGCAATCACACTGTCCTTGAATTCAGGAGGCAAAGTAATTACCATGTCCTCAAATCCAGAAGGGGGAGTAAGTACAATGTCTTCAATCCCAGGCGGCAGACCAAGCACAATGTCATCAAATCCAGACAGCGGAGCAAGCACAATGTTCTCGAATTCATGCGGCAGAGCATGCACAATGTCTTCGAATTTCACCAGCGGAGCAAACACAACGTCCTCAAATCCAGGAGTTGGAGAAAGTATAATGTCATTGAACCTGGGTGGCGAAGCAAGTACAATGTCCTATAATTCAGGAGGTGAAGCAAACACAATGTCTCCGAATTTGGGAGGCAGAGCAAACACAATGTCTTCAAACACAGGCGGTGGAGCAATCACAATGTCCTCAAATTTGGGCAGAGGAGAAAGGTCGATGTCCTTAAATCTGGGTGGTGGAGCAAATACAATGTCTCCTAATTCGGGCAACGGACCAAACACAATGTCTTCAAATTTGGGTGGCTAAGCAAACACAATGTCTTCAAATTTGGGTGGCTAAGCAAACACAATGTCTTCAAATTTGGGTGGCTAAGCAAACACAATGTCTTCAAATTCAGGTGGCAGAGCAAGGACAATGTCTTTAAATATGGCCGGCGAAGTCCACAAACCCAGGGATCAGAGCAATCACAACGTCCTTGAATTCAGGAGGCAAGGCAAACACAATTTCCTCAAAACTGAACAGCGGAACCAGGACAATGTCCTCAAATTCAGGTCGCAGAGTAAACATCATGTGTTCAAACCCAGGCAGAGGAGCACACACAATGTCCTCGAATATGGCCAGTGGTGCAGGTACAATGTCCTCAAATCCGGGAAACAGAACAAACACAACATTTTCAAACCCAGACGACAGAGTAGGCACAATGTCCTCAAATTCCATCAGCTAAGTAATCACATTGTACTCGAATTTGGACAGTGGAGTAAGTACAGTTTCCTCAAATGTGGACGGTGGATTAAGCACAATGTCCTCGAATTCAAGAAGCAGAGCAAGCACAATGTCCTCAAATTCAGGTGGCGGAGCAAGCATACTATCCTCGAATTTGGAAGAGGAGTAATCAAATTGTCCTCGAAATTGGATGGTGGAGCAAGTACAATGTCCTCAAACATGAGTGGTGAAGTAACAACAATATCCCATAGGTAAGGCAGCGGAGCAAACACAATGTCTTCAAACCCAGGCCGTAGTGCAAGCACAATGTCCTTTAATATGACCGGCGGAGCAAGCACAATGTCCTCAAATATGGGTGGCAGAAAAAGCACAATGTCCTCAAATTTGGGCAGGGGGGTAATCACATTGTCCTCTTCTTTGGACAGTGGAGCTGAGCTGATGGTGTTTAGCATTGCTCCTTCCTCCAGAAGCTCCTGTATAAATTCCCATGCATGCATTAATATTGGAAGCTCGTTTGCTCGCTGCTTAATGGCACACAGCTGCCACCGATGGTCTGTGTCCCTCCGTTGCTACTTGGTATGGGGTTACCCTCACCCTGGACACTGCCGCACTCTGCCCTGTTGGTCCATTCCTCGTGGTTCTTACAGGAGCCATGTTACCTATAACAACTCTGCACTGAGTTTTATCACAAACTGGTTGTTTGCCTGTCCAGCTTGGCTGCGCTGTTCATTTCCAACTCCCATTGTGTGGACCCATCAGCTATGCCTCAAAAAGGGTCTCACATTCGGTCAAGTGAGATGCAGGCACAGTGACATAACAGGAAAGATCAAAGAAACAAACAGATGCAAGACACAGGCTAACCAATGGAGCTTAAATAATGGCAATAATCAGGGAGCTCAACTAGGTGCAGGTGAAACACAAACATGAAAGCCAAAGAGTCCATGGGCGCCCTTCAAGGGTTATCCCTGAAAATCGATTTTTTCCCCCTTAAACTGGAAACACAGAGCCGTAGCCATCCTCCACTGATAGGCTAATGCCGTTTTTCCTGTAAAACTCTGTGTGTATGTGAGCAACTCGAGCAAACTCCCGGCCCTGCTTGTACAATGCCGCTGTCAGCCTTCGGCCATATTCAGATGAGGAGAGCACAGCAATAGGTCTGGAGCATTCCTAGGGAAGGATTGCAAAAGAAAAAAATGATCTGAGTAAAAAAAATATACTACACAGTCCTTCAAAGAGGAAACTTAGGTCTTGAGGTTGAGAGAATGGAATGATCAGGAAAATATTTCAGAGGGAATTAAATTACAAATTAGATAAACATATGAATAATAATAATGTGTACAGAAATGTCTTTAGCATGCTCGACAGACAAAGATTTAATAGATAATTAAAGTGAATAGCTTGTGTTTGACATGGTTTCAGTCCTTCCTCAGGACAGAATTTGGGGGTTTTGTTCTATCTGACGGTGATGAGTAACAGGTCCTTACAAAGGAAAGACTTCAGAATCGTAAAACCTATATGATATTGTAACTCCCTTTAATTCACTCCTCCTATTTCCCGAAAAATTCCTGTTTTTCCAATTCAGGACTAGACAACCCTGAATTATGCATGCACTGACACAAAACCCTAGGCTGGGTACAATGAAACTAAAAATACTCCCCTGGGAAAAAAAAAAACATCCGAAGGGCTCAAAAACCTCTACTACTCTGGAAATAATGACCTCTTCAAAAATGGCCCTGAAATCAGTGCAGAACTCACTCCATAGACTATAATTGGCTTTGTAGAGTACTGTTGGCTTTGAAGCTTATGCTGGATATGTTCTCTGTGCCTGTGAGTTTCGTGTGCAGAGCTGTAAAGTTTCTCTCGTTGCGGCATGATAATACTTCCTTCCTGTAGCGTGTGTCCGGATGAATATACATGCAAGTATACATACTTGTGTCCGCTGAAACACTTTTGTCTAACCGGAAAAAATGCTAATGTCTGTCTGTCTCCGGGCCTCAATAATGATTTACATGTTGATGACAACGTTTGTTCTTTTAAACTGCAGGATGTATGTGACACAGGGCACAAAGTTTAAATATTCTGTCTTTGCTTATAATAAACGGAGAACTTCAGACACAGCATGGATGCGTGTGTTTGTCTCTGTCTCTCCTGACTCACACATAGTGATAGAATGCATAGTGATAAATAATAATGGTTTTATATACTGTATAAAGGTTGACTACATATAATTCCTGGAGAAACTGAGCAAAACACTGAAAACGCTAATTTGTAGATAACCTTTATTATTTAAAGGGGGGCAGTGGTAGCTCAGAGCACCAAGGCACTAAGTTAATGATCAGCCCCAGCTCCACCACTGTTGGGCCCTTGAGCAAGGCCCTTAACCCTACCCGCTCCAGGGGTGCTGTATCATGGCTGACCCCAGTTACGCTGGGATCTGCAAAGAAAGAATTTCACTTTGCTGTAATTTATATGTGATAAAGGCTTAAATCACTACATTTTGTGCATTCAAGTGTTGTGTCCATCAAATGATAAAAAAAAGCCCATTTTAGTTCCCAGTTCCAGGTTATACCTTAAATGCTCAACGGTGTGAAAATGTAAGCAGGGAACTGTGTAGCAGGGTAATAAATACATAATCATGCTGCACATCGGGGAATTGCTATAAACTTCTCGATCCATCATACTCAGGGAGAAACTGACGTGAGGACGTAAGTAAGGCTGTCATGAAGCCGATTCTTTCAAACCTTCAAGGATTTGTAGACAAACTGAAAAAACAAGATGAACACTAAACTACAGGTTGGAAAACGTGATCTAAAAAAGATTTCTGTTTACCGTGGGACAAGAACGAGCGGATGTAATAAGCAAAAGAAAGAAAGATGATGTGCAGCATGAGAGACATGTCCCATTTAAACAGTAATTACTCTTCCGCTGGGTCTATAGAGGACAGCAACTGGGACATGATTTCTGTGTCACTAGAAAAGTAAAGCAAAACTTCCTTTTGAAACACTGCAAATGCGTTCATGCTGAACTCTTTGTCATGTGTTTAGTGATTCTTTTATTTACCATTAGTTCCTAAAAGCAAATGGACATGAGCTTCTTGTGTTTTTTCCCCTCAGTATTTAATGAGAAATGTGATGCAGCTGTACGAAGCAGTTAGAGACTCGGCGTGGTTAGCTCACAATCTGCGAGCTGAGCGTGATGGTGTTGGCGGCGGAATTAACATGAAACTAATCATCTGTAATCACTTTACCTCCCACATCTGTCTCTCTGTATCTCTCTCTCTCACACACCTTCTCTCAGTCTGTGTGTCTGTCTCTCTCTATAAATGTGTATTTCTCTGTGTGCTTTCACTCTCTGTGTATTTCTGTCTGTCTGTCTATATGTCTCGCCTGCTCACTCTCTTCATACGCCTGCATCTGTCTGTCTTTCTCTCCTTGTGTCTGTGTCTCATCCTGTTCCTCCATCTGTCTGTCTTTCTTTTTGTACATTTGTCCCTGGATGTCAGTCTGTTCCTCTTTGAATCACAAGTGTGTTAAAAAAACACATGTATGGCAAAATATCTTTTGTCAAAATGTTTTGATTATATACTACATGTGAATTTTGTACGATTTTTTTTTTTTTTTTTTTTAAGATAGAACTTTTCTCACAAAGGATAAATCAGCCTTCAGCTGTTTGTGGTTCTTTAAGGTTATTTGTGGTTTAGGTTGCACTGCATTTCAATTCATTTCACATATTAGTATCATTCATTTATGCTTTATGCTTTGGTCAGCTAGGACATTGCCCTGTTGATACTTATATGACTGAGGATTCTTCTAGTTGGTAACCTACTGAGCCATTGTAAGGAGTTATCTATTGACAAAAACTTCAAAACACTTATTTAAGTTGCTCTGAATAACAGCATCTGCCAAATGGAAATGTTCGAAAATAAGATTATGTAGTGGTTTCGTAATTAAATATTTGTTAATGACAACATTGTGTATCAGAGAATAATAATCTGTCAAAATACGTAAAAGTCTGAAAAAAAAAGTCTGAAAAAAAAAATTAAACCTGAAAAAAGCATGCATTATGGATGATCTGAAGCCTTGACATACACTATGTAGACAAAATTATTTGGCCAAAACTGCAATAACATTGTATCCAAATACATTTACTTCAATATGGAGACCTTACAATCTTCTTCCAAGATTTTGAAGTGTTTTTGTGGGAATTCACGTCCATTCATTCTGTAGAGCATTTACTAGGTCAGACACTGATGTTGGACGAGAAGAATTGGCTCGCAATCTCCAGTTCCAGTTCATCCCAAAGGTGCTCGAAAGGACTGAGGTCAGGTCAGGGCTCTATGTTAGGGCCAGTCAAGTTCTTCCACACCAAACTCATCAAACCAAGTCTTTATAGTCCTTGCTCTGTGCAGGGAGAGTCATGTGTGGGAGACAGTGATGTTGGATTGAAAAAATGTAACTTCCCCAAACTGTTGGAAGGACAGCATTGTCCAAGATGCTGTCCAAGTGATGGGTCGTTCATGAACGACTCGTTCTTTTTGAACGAATCTTTAACATGACTCAGATGAACGAGTCGTCTCTGAGTGTGATTCGTTCATTTTCTATTGGGCATTGCAAAACCTCCGTATGTTATATAGAGGAAACAGAAATTAGTAGTAGCTAGATTCTGCTAGTGAGTCTTCGAGTCCCGAGTCATTCGTTCTTTTGACACGTGACTCCCATAGACGCTATGCAGTGCAGTATACAGGAAACAGAATTGAACGATTCTCAGCAATGAGTCTTCAAGTCCCGAGTCGTATGTTCCTTTGTCACGTGACTCCCATAGACACTATGCGGTGCAATATATTCAAAAGAACGAACGACTCAGACTAGAAGATATAAGAGGTGAGGTACTCATTCTGTTTATTATAATATATACTTAGCTGCAGGGCCGGAGTGGGACTCCTTTTCAGCCCTGGAGTTTCAAGCCTTAGACCGGCCCAATTTAGTTCACGACTGACTA
>JAQQZS010000021.1:6279974-6293844 GCA_030068045.1 Platyallabes tihoni | reverse complement strand
CAAATCCAGCGATATTCACACACGTAAGTCGATTTTCACATGCACAGCCCATGATGCACTCGTAAATTTTAAACATTAAAAAATTTTTACACAGTTGTACATATGTGAATTGTATATTATGAATATATCTATATTTTTTATGCACGTGAGTTGTTTTTTTTGTGAATATATATTTTTTTCGTGCACATGAATTGGGTTTCACGCATGTGAATTGGGGTATGCACGTGAACATCATGTCTTTTGTGTGAATTATTTATGAGACCGATCTGCCTCCATAGAAAACCACTTGTTAGTGAGTCTCATCAGGAAAAAAAAAAGGCCTGGAAAAAAAAGATTGGACTTTTTTCAGCAACTGAAAAGGTCATGTGATCTGATGAGTCCAGATTGAGCCTATTACACAGTGATGGACCACAGTGATCGTCCATTTGTGGTATACTCAATTCTGATCGGCTTATCTTAGCTCGGTGATTATTTTTTAATAACCGCTCCTCTGAGCGTACGTCCAGGTGCGAGGCGAGTCTATATTAATGTGCTTTCACTAATATGTTCTTGTTGCTATAGTAACAACTCGCACAGGTTTTTTGTTTGGCACATGTTACCTAAGGCTAATAATAAAATGAATAGGGAGGTGTTATATTTATTTAATGCTATGGACGGAGTCTCCAGTGTCAGCACTCAGTAAGCGTCACTAAGTCGTCAGGATTTTGCGCTTGGTAAAAAAAATTGCAAGGTGTAATTTTACCTTATTTTTAAAAAGTATGACTTTTTATTTATTAAAAACTTTATTTTTTAATGTTGACAAATAATTTTGGTATACAGTGAAACCTCGGATTGCGAGTGTTCCGCAAGACGAGCAAAGATTTTTCATAAATTTTCACTTGAAAAACGAGCATTGTCTTGGTTTATGAGCACCGAGTATCATGTATCACGAATGCGCTTCTTGTTTTGACGCTGAGCGTCACGTGATCACAACTGAGCCAACGGTTTTTCTCTCTCTTGCGCTGCGGAATTGTGGGTAATCGTCTCCCCTGCTGGGTCTGAGTGCGCGTCTCTTACTGGTATAATCAACATCCATGCGCATATTTTCTCCCTCAGCCTGTCGTTATGTGTGTGCGCGCGTAATTTGACACCATGCCGGTTCACACTCTCTCTCTCTCTCTCTCTCTCGCCTTTAGTGAGAGTGTGTGTGTGTGTGTGTGTGTGTGTGTTTGTGAACCGGCACGGTGTCAAATTACGTGCGCGCTCACACATAACGACAGACCCAAACACACACACAGCGCCTGCGCCCATGAACGGAAACACTTATCTGATAGGATTTATTTTTACTTTTTTTAAAGGTAAAGTGCAGGTTAATTTGTTTTATTTTTACTTTATATTTTGTGTTAATTATTTTTATGTATTTATTTTTTTGGGCTGTGGAACGAATAATTTGAGTTTCCATTATTTCCTATGGGAAAATTCGATTTGGTTTACGAGTGTTGTGGAATACGAGCCCACTTCCGGAACGAATTATGCTCGTAATCCGAGGTTCCACTGTATTTATTAGTAGGTGTAGAAGAACGGCCAGGTTTTAATCTTGATCATCGTTTTGATTTTGAACGATGTACTGCAGCTTCAATGCATTTGTTCGTCTTGCTAAGCAGCCAGGTAGCTGGTTAGTATGCTAGATACAGTATGTAGTTAGCAAAAATGATAATGAATATATAGAGGGAAATAACATCTTGCTTTTTTTTTTTTCATGCATGTTTCACCGAATCCAGTAAATCAACCTGAGCACTGGTACTGTATGATATCAGAAGTGTTTGTAAAGGTAAAAAAAAAAGAAAAATGAACAGGAGCTGCTGCTCATACCTGGTGCGTTTTGTCCTGCAGTTCTCGGCCATGTGCGGAGGAATGTGAGGTTGCGGGCGAGGAGTGTGGCTGGGGGACGAGCCCACGCTCAGGGAGCGGGAGAACGGGGAGGATGCCGCCAGAGGAGGGGACTGAGGAACGGCCGTGGATCGGACGAACGGCCACGGGAGGGCCTTCTGCTCCTCTCTCACAGCTTTGGGAAAAGGCGAGAGAGGTGTGTGTGTTAGCAAATCATATTATATATATATATATATATATTATATATATATATATATATACTGCTCATGGTGTAAGCCTGTGAGAGGAACATAATATATGGAATTTCATACAATATGGACTTTCCCCCCTCTCTCTAATTCGCTTCCTGCCCTCCAGACTGATCTCAGACGTCATGAGTCACGTGATTGCACACATAGTAAAGTGTAAAGTGCAAACGTCTGAGAGTCCGCACACACTTCGAATTCTAACACAGTGCCGTCATTAATGCTATGGTACTTCCTGACGTGAGTAGCAGTGAGTAATCTGTACTGTAATGACAAATCGAGGGCACATATGACACACACTGATTCAGAAGTGGATAACGGGTCATTATGGATGTGTCAGCGTAATACCAGGGTTTATTGAGGGAGCGCTAATTTCTGAGGAACTACTACAAGAATAATTACTCAATGGCAAGTTCTTTATTATTTATGAGCCAAATTGTTATGTTTAAGTGGCATTTCATTATATAACCGAATATGTTAGGTTAGTAAGAGATTCATGTTAAGATCTCAAGAGAGGAAACGATGATTTAATGCTTTGATGCTTTTATAACTGAATATGCTTTTATCTTTGTTTTATATCAGTATTTTAGATCAGCAGTTCTCAGGACCGCCTGCCCCGCACAGTTTGGTGTTTTCTTTAGTGCTCCCAGTACAACTGATTTAACTAATTAACAGCATTTTCCTAATTGAAATGTGTGTACTATAGGTGAGCAGGGAAAAGACTATAATATGCAGCAGGATAGTGGACTTCCAGGACTATAGAGCTGAGATGCACGGTTTTAGACTGCAAGATAGACATTCTACCTTTAAGGTCCTGGAATTTTAAAAAAAAGAATTTTTACTTCGATTTTTATAGAAAAATCGGTCAATCATAAGAGGTACGAGTAATCATAGTTGGTGACATGACTATGTTTCATGTCATGACACGTCATGTCATAAAACATAGTCACGAAAACACTGCTTCTACTTGGTTTAAGCCATTTGTTATCTTTTCATGTTTGTTTGTTTTTTTTGTTGTCCAAGATAGACAATACACCTGTAAGGTCCTGGAATTAAAAAAAAATTTACTTTGATTTTATAGAAAAATCAGTCAATCAAAAGAGGTACGAGTTCTGTTTAAATTTTAGCACACGGTTCAGTATTGTGTGTATCATTGTATTTTTGAGTGTGTGTGTATTTACGCATGTTTGCAGAGGCCATTTTTAATCTGGTTAAAGTAGTGTGCTAAAATTACTCATAATACCAACCAGACATTGTTTTTTACTTTGTGACATGACTATGTTTCATGTCATGACGTCATGACACTTCACGTCATGACACTTCACTTCACGACACTTCACGTCATGACACTTCACGTCATGACACTTCACTTCACGACACTTCACTTCACGACACTTCACGACACTTCACGTCATGACACTTAACGTCACTTCACGTCATGAGACTTCACGTCACTTCACTTCACGACACTTCACTTCACGACACTTCACTTCACGACACTTCACGTCATGACACTTAACGTCACTTCACGTCATGAGACTTCATGTCACTTCACGTCACGACACTTCACGTCACGACACTTCACGTCACTTCACGCTATTTTTGTCATTCTATGTGCAATATATGTAACATGCTCCATACAGATATTCTATTCTATTCCGTTCTATTTTCTGATTAATGCCTGTTCACCCACTGCCGCAGGTTATTTTCCTGTCTGTAATATTTGTTTTTCCATATTTCTGCTTAGAATTAATCAAATGAATAATTTAAACCACCTGTCACACACACATTGAACGAACGTGATAAATAAGTCACGCCAGACCTCATAGGCATGTTTTACATTGTACCCTCACCATCTCTCTCCATTAGCGAATATGGTTTGATCTCTCCCTCTGGCTTTTTTGGAGGAACTTTTCTCAACTGGGCCGCTGCAAAACAAAAAAACAACAACAATCCTGTTAGAAAAAAAAAAAAACAGTGTGATCGCTTTGCCTGGGTCTAAAACACAAAGCCACACAAGACAGTTCATTAATATTTATATGTATATACTGTATATTCATGTCCATGATTTGTGTGCGCGCATATCCGCAAGCTGTCATTCAGCATTCATGAATATATATGTATACACACACGGTACGCTTTTTTTCCCTTCCTTTTCTTTGGGTTTGCTGTTCTTGGGAAGCTCTAAGGGTTTTTGCTTTATGAGTTGGGGATGTTTCCTCGAGGGGGGGAGACAGACTGCATTCGCACAAGCAGAGGTGTGGATGCTGTTTCCTGAGGCGGAGAAAACAGCGAGCAAGCCAGGATATCATATCATCGCACTCTCTTTGCAATGCAATATAGTGCGTTTTTCTTTCTTTTTTTTTGAAGAGAGAGAGAGAGAAAAAAAAGAAGAAGCAGTAGCAGCAGCAGCAGCAAGGGTGATGTGGGACGGCGAGAGTGTTTACACCGAGATGCCTCTGGTGTGATAAGGTTTTGCGATGATAAAACAGGGAAAAGACTGCTGAAGGGGGGGGAAGGGGAGTAAAAAAAGTGAGCGTTCTTACAAAAATCCGTACATCCCCTGATCCGTCACAGGGGAGGAAGGAGCGCCTGGAAGGTTGACGAAAACAAACAGGGAGCCGTCATGACATGAGAAACAGTTCCCCCATTGGTGTCCTTATTCTATAAAATCAGTAGCATTTCACATCTAAACACACGCATACTGCAAAATCGTAGATCTTAACAGGTGACAATAGGTGAATTTATCTTAAATAAGTTATTATAAAACAAATACAAGATTATTAAGCAAAGTCACAAACTGGCAAGCTGATGCGTTATCCCTTTTTATATCAGATGCCATTAAACGTCATCAATTTCTCTATATATTCCCCTGCTACACTAATGCACTTTTTCCCAAGGTAGGAAGTTTCCTCAGTACGCCAGAGCCATGATCAGACCACCTGTGTCATGTCTGAAACCCTGGCCTCCCAGGAACTCCTTAAACGGTCCAAACATGTGGAAATGGCTTGGAGTGAGATCAGGACTCTATGGGCGATGTGGCAATAACTCCAAGTTGAGTTCCTGTAACGTGCAAGTGGTGTTTGGCTGAATGATGTGTGTGTGTGTGTGTGTGTGTGTACAGTTCTCAAATTATCCATCGTTTTTCAAGATCACTTTAAAATGTTTCACTGAGAGTCTCATGCTTGAAGTCTTCTGTAAATGTCAACCGGTTTTATACCTTCATTCATCAGAAATTTGGACTTTCTGAGATATTAGTTGGTTGAGGGGGAAGAAAGCGTCACCTCATTGCTCCTGACTGCGCATGTACAGGCTTGTTCAGGCCTTGTTTCCTTTGTGTAATTAAAAAAAAAAAAATCAAACACAGGTTCTGCTAATCTGGAATTCAATCTTAATGCCACATGCCTTGAGTCGGTCTTCCCTTTCCCAACCTCCACTCATACACCCACAAGCGTCCTGTAAATGTCAGAAAACGAGCTGGGCGAGTTTTTTTTTTTCCACCCGAGCGTGCTTCGACGCCATCGGAAACCGCTTTCCTAACGCTTTGCCATAACGCCGACCTGGTAGGTAATCACAAAGTGTTGCGCGTATTTACATTACTAAAAATAACGACGCGAGAAAAACAAGAGGTTAAACAATGAAAAGCAGATGAATATCTATCAGCTTGCACAGAACCATTGTGTCTCAACCGAGTCCTCTGTACAAACGATGAATGGCTGGAAAGTAAAAAATTTACATCTCATAGCCTTGAGTAAAAACTTTGGTAAGATTTGAATGCCAAATGAAGGAATAAATGGAAATAAAAAGGGGGGGGGACATAATCCAAATTCCAATTCCAAATCCCCTCGAGCATGCACATGGTGGTGATCTCACCTGATCTGTTCCTGAAGAAGCCATCAAACACCACGAAGTTATTCACCTGATGCAGGAAACAAAAGAGACAAACAAAAGCACATTGATCATTATCGTTTATCAAACTTTTAATAAGGGTGTTCGTGTATGCTGTGTACTATAAGAAAATGTCCAAAAATATGGACCATAAAACTTCTTCCACAAAGTTCTATAAAAACTTGAAGAACACAACCATGACCTCGACCTCACTGAACAACTTTGGGGGGTGAAGACCTAACTTCACAACAGCTACGATTCAAAATCTAGTGGAAAGCCTTCCCAGAGGAGTGGAGGTTATGATAACAGTAAAGCGGGAATAAATCCGGAATGGGATGATGTTCAACAAGGATATGTGAATGGTTCCGTCTATGTGCTCGGGAAAGGGTTGCAAGCTCGACTCCCGATTCCATCTTGGAGGGTGAAGGACCTCGCTTAAGGGTCCAACAGCGGCACCTCGAGGCTCAAACAGGTGACATCCTGGTCTGCAGTCCAACACCTTAACCACTGAGCCACCTGTGTACCCCACCATGTGGATGTGACGTGTGGCTTAGTGGTTAGCGACACTGCCTTGCATCTCCAGAGTCCGGGTTTGATTCTGTGGAGTCCGTGTGCATGGCGTTTGCATGTTCTCCCCGTGCTTGGTTGGTTTCTTCCGGGTACTCCGGTTTCCCGACAGTCCAAAGACATGCAGTTTAACTTAACTTTAACTGGCATTCCCAAATTGCCCGTAGTGTGTGAATGTTGACCAGAGGACCCACTACAGTCGTTAAATGGGAATAAATACAATGGCAATCGCCACTGGGCTCCACGGTCCCTAGTAGGATTATGGCGTCTCCTTTTAAGTGCATTTAAATAAAAATCAGGATTCGTTTATATGATCTGAATGTCTGTTCCGACTAACTCAGTCTTCAAGAGAAGCAAGTTCTTCTTTTGATGCCCCTTAGATGATTTATGACTACAGCTGTTCGTCCCATTGTCACTGTGGAGCTTAACAACAATATTTAGGTTCTTAGCAAAGACAGACAGGACAGTTATTTTATCTCTACTGTATTTCTTTTCTGCTGACAGCCATGTCATTTAAAACTCATCATCTCCAAAAAAAAAAAAAAAAAAAAGCTCCACTGTGGAACTCCGGGTTTGTGCTGTGGTGGTTGGCACGATTGGTGGAGTGGGGTGTCCGAGGATCAGGCTTGTTTGTCTGGCGCATCCCATTGGTGCTGAATCGGATTGAGATCCGAGGAGTGTGGAGGCTTGATGTCAGTGACGTTGGTGCCTTTCTATCGCGTCCAGCTACTTGGAAGAGCAGTGAAACGATTCTACCAAACAAGAAAGAAAAGTCATGACAGTTGGCATGACTTCCAGATGTTTTTCTCTGGGAATTTTAAACGACAACGGTTCTTATCTGGAATAAAGTTATTGTATGTTTCTCTCTCATTTCTTTGTTTTTTTTTAAAACAGATCTTCATGCCATGGTTGGTAGGGTGAGAGACAAGCCAAAAAAAAAAAAAAAGCGTTCTAGCTTTCCATCTCCTTTCCATCTCTGTATGTTTTCCCACTGCTCCTATATGTACTGAGAAGGATTAAAGCAAGGGCGGAGTGTTGGTTTGTTGATCATCTGTAAAGGCCACGAATCTCAAATAACAGGTGGTGTGGCAGGTAAGATAATGCAGGTAAATCGTACCTGAGGCACGCTGTGTTTAAGTTCAAAGTGTTTCTCTAGAAAAGCCAGGAATTTCGAGGAAGGTCTGTCATAAGCCATCTGCTCAGGCTCCACCTTCTTGTGCTGGCAGAAAAAAAAAAAAAGCAGGAAAGACATGAGTGAGTGAACATATTGAAATGACAGCAATATATAGAAAAACATTTATTAAGAAGTCCTTAATTTGGATTTTTTCTTTTTTCCTCATAAGTTGCTTAAATCAAACCCAGATGGACAAACCCAGATGATGTTGGGCTTTCAGCTGCTCCCTCATCAAGGAGCAACAACTTGGCACAGGGGTTATGCTGGATGCCCTTCCTGACACAACCCTCCCATTTTAATTTAATTAGACGGGAATCGAACCCGGGTTTTCTGCCTGGCAGGTGAGAAACCTACAGCACCACGGAGCCACTAATACCCCTGGTTGGTCAAAATGATGTCCAGGATGAAATATCGCGTCTTTATGCACCGATCCAGCCATCAATAGCATGTTAAATGTTTATAATATACTAACATACATTGACTGTCCACTTTATTGGGAACCCCTGACTCTAATCAACCAATAAGAGGGACTAGGAAAATACTAGTCACCAGATTCATGCTCTTGGCTTGGCTTGAACCCTGATGTGTGGTCTTCTACTATTGTAGAAGCTTCAACATGCTGTTTACTGAGAGATGCTTTTCTGGTCACCAGGGTTGTAACGAATGCCTTTTCTTTTTTTAAGTGTGAAAAGAGATCAACAGTTTCTGAAATATTTAAACCAACAGAGTGACTCCGACGATACATTTCTCTGAAGGAAGCGGCTCGAGAAACCATGTCATGTACAAGTGTATTACTAAATAAACCACTGTATTACTAGAGAGTAATTACTTAGGCATTACTACACTTTGTTTATTTGTAGTAGAGCGGACTGACTTCCAGCATGAAGTGGAACAACTCCAGCCCGTATCCGTGTCTCTGCAAACTCTCGGTCACATAGAAATCCAGCACACACAGAGGCTCGGTCTCCACATGCGCCCCCCGCTGTTCCTAAAACAGAATGCAGGAACATGCAGGAGAATCAGGGTCACACCTTTTAACAGACATACTCCACAACATATTTTATTCCATAACCTTTATCGTTGATTACAGGACACAATGTTGTGTCCGGTTCATGTGTGAAAATAATTTCTCTCTACACAATTTGAGTATTCCCGTTCCATCAAGGAAGAAAACCTCCATAGATGTGATACACTGGTCATTCAGTACATTCAGGTCGTCGGCTGACTTTTTGGATTTTATTGCCACATAATGTTGCTGAGTCTCGACCTGAACGACGGAAGCAACACCAGATCATAACACTGTCTCCAGAGGCTTGTACATGTGGACACTATGCATGATGGGTGCATCGCTTCTCATCCTGATCACTCTGGAATAGGACTCGATCTGGACTCATCAGATCACATGACCCTTTTTCTATTGCTCCAAAGTCCAATTTTTATAATCCCTCACAAATTGATGTCTTCTGATTATTCTCACCAACAAGTGGTTTTCTTAAGGACACACAGCTGTTTAGTCCCAATCCTGTGAGTTCTCATTACATTGTGTGTGTGTGTGTGTGTGTGTGTGTGTATGGAAATGCTCTTACTTTCACTAATAAACCAGTTTTTTTTTTTTTTACCATGTTTAGTTTATAATTTAAAATAAATTAGGTAATATCTTCAATGCATGCAGTTTTAAAGTTGTTAAAGAAATGATCCTGTATCCCTGATATCAACCCTTTGCATGCGACATCATGACATCCGCCATGGTCCCGCCCACTTCTGAACGGCAAAAGAGACATCACTTGCACTTTGTCTCCTTAAATATTGCTTCTAATCGTCTCCGAAGCATCCGTGTTGTGTTTTGAGTTACAACGCTAACTAGCGTCTAACTCAAGCCTGAATCCCAAATCCCTCTCTAACCCCTGATCAAGGGCACTACACTGTGGATCCTCACATACTGTCCTGCACTAGCTTTCCATTTGACACTGGATTCAACACCAGGACAGTTGGTTAGCTATTAATTAGAGAGCTTGAAATACAAGTCGGTTACCAGCGCAAGTTAACGTTACCCGCGCATCATTTTCCACAGCATCGTCTCATTCGCAATGTGACGATGAAACACTAACACACCGAATCCAGGAGGAGATTACACTATCTGAGGTTCACACTGTCTGAGGTTCACACTCCATTTTCATATCATGAAAATAATGAGCAGAACAGAAGCTATCAGTTACTAAGTCACTCTGTTATCTGTGTGACAAACCCATCAGGTAATCCGTTGGACAAATAGGTAGTAATCAGGTGATCTTTGCGCTTTTTATTGCCCTCGAAATGCACCCCGAACGTAATGACGGAAGAAAACATATAGTAGCCCTAATGCTTCCTCCATCCACCATTGTGACCAACGACACGGTAGTCACATTTATCAACATACCGTTTTGAAAACGTTTAATTAAAAAAAATTTTTTCCTGATATCATTCCAGATTTTTAATCCAAAACTTTTACACCTACAAGCAGAAAGAGCTTCTTGTATCCGACTTTCAGGTATCCGACTGCGACTCCGCGGCTTCTGTTTAACCCGAGACGGAGACACAAAGAGACACAGAGACAGGGGTTAATGACACCTAAGAGGTGAAGGAAAAAAAAAACCCTAAAGACTTAATGTTATTTGCTTTTACAGATTATTTAAATGTATTTATTCAGGATGTGCAATTTAGTCTTCCGTTCTATTTGGGTCTCACCCGTTCCGCTCTCCGTCCTTTAGCAGGTAGAGGTAATGTCTGTTGGCCTGAAGCTTCGCGGCACTCGTTATCGGCGCAGGAAGCTTCTGGGCCTAAAGTAAAAAAAAATATATTTTTATGATTAAAAACAACACACTCTATATATATGTATATATATATATGACAAAACAAATAAGCATAAACAGCTATATAACAGATATAAATCACCTTAGCTGAGGCTTTCCCTAACTCATCAATAACAGCGGCGGTCTGATTCTGGGCGTCAGGTCTGAAATACAAAAGTAAATGATTATTACGGTATCACTGATATAATTATGGGATGTTTATTTTAAAGCTGGAAGTATCCTGATTCTGATCATGAACGAAGGACTGTACAGAAGGAGCGCTGACTACAAACCTTGAACTCTGTGGTTAATAACGATGGGCTATACAGCTCAGAAGGTCATGGGTTCAAACCCCAGCACCACCAAGTCAACACTGTCAAGCTCAGGTGTTTAATTATATAAATACAGGTCGCTCCGATTAACATCTGCCAAACGCCATAAATGTAAATTGCCCGTCTTATATAACTGTAATAAACATATTAACAAACATCCGTATTCTTAAGAACAATATCTCGCTCCAGCTATGAAGAACAATAAAAATGACTTCTATTAGTAGTAGTAGTAGTAGTATTAGTAGTTGTAGCCGTGGCACTGTAGTAACGGTTTTTTTTTTAAACCACTTCCCTTTGGGATTAATAAAGTACTCAAATATCTCACACACACACACACACACACACACACAGTGTGACCGCAAATCAATTCCTGCTATCTGATATCACCCAGATGTTCCCTGTTGAGTCGGGTTTCTCTTGAGGTTTTCTTCCTATTGCCACCGTCGCGCTCAATTACTGATCAGTATGATTTATTAATATTTCCTCACACCTTTTGGAAACCGTAGTAGCCATGTAGTAGTTGACGGATTCTCCTCACTCTGGAGATATATCCATCGTTTCCATGACGGTTATTTAAGGGGTCAGGTTGAACAAGCATGCACACGGATCTGAGGCAGGAATTGAACCAGCACCCTGGCGGTGCAAGGCGACGGCGCGAACCACTAAGCCACTGATGTTGTAGTAATACATCATATATATATATATATATATATATATATATATGTTTGTGGAATACGCACTAGCTATGACACCAAACCACTGCACGACCATATCCACACATGTGCATATACACACACACACACACACACACGTGTGCATTCACACTGACGCACAATTATCTGCCCAAAAATCTAAACGCCGGTACGGACCAGTTCATTTATCTAACCGCAAAAGGACGCAATTTATAACATCATATAGACGTAGTTTTGTCACCTACAGTATGTAGCATTTGCAATCATTTAATATTTGTTTAAATTTGATTATTTGTGATCCTTTGTGCCATTGTTTGCTGTTCACCTAGATTATTTAAATACTAAACAGTGCAGTCTAGGAATCGGTGGCTCTGTGGTCGGTAGGTTTCCCATCTGCCATGCGGAAGGCCCGGGTTCAATTCCCACAAAATGCCCAAACCAAACCCCAGCCAATAGATGCATCGCCCGGATAAAATGGCAGGGTTGTGTCAAGAAGGGCATCTGGTGTAAAAACCCGTGCCGAGTTGTGTGCAAATCGGATGGTCTTCTGGTTGCGACCCCGCAATGGGAGCGTGTGTGTGTGTGTGTGTGTGTGTGTGTGTGTGTGTGTGATGGGTTGGTGTAACATCCGGAAAGTGTTTTAGCTCCATGCCCAGGGTTTGTAGACTATGAGTCCACCACAACCCTGACCAGCGGAAAGTGAACGAGTAAATTATTTATTATTATTTATTTATAAATAATAATAATAATAATAATTATTATTATTATTAGACTAATTAATAATATTATTATTGCAAGTACCATGTAGTTTTTGCTTTTGCCTTGATAGTGGAAAATATTCCCCAACCCGCACATTATACAAATACTGTATTGTGTTGCTTAAACATAAAACAAAGTTGGAATGTAAACAAAGAAACAAACAAACAAACAAACAAACAAGCATGGAGATGGATTTGGTGGTTTTATTACACAGAATAAAACCATGCCACAGTGTGACTACGGTAAACTTGTAAAGGTATACGTTGAGTGAGTGTGTGGTGTGTACATTAGTGTACGTGTGTGTGTGAGTGAGTGTGTGTGTGTGTTTCCCTGTGGTGGGATGGGTTGGTGTAACATCCAGGAAGTGCTTCATCTCCACGCCCAGCATGAATAGATTACAGCCTTGTCAAGGGAAAGTGAAGGCAAAGTAATGATGATGATGATAATTATGAATAATAATAATAATAATAATAATTGTTATTATTATTATTATTATTATTATTGCAGGTTGCATGCACCTTTTTGCTTCTGCCTTGACAGTGGAAAATATTCCCCAGCCTTAATATTATACAAATATGTTATAAATTGTAAAAAATTTAAGAAAAACAAACATTGCAGAGGAAAGAAAAAAGGTTTTAATCAAAATGATTAAAGCAGCCATTAGGGGGAGACAACAATAGGGTTCAGTGAGTGCATGAAGCCAAGCAGCTGTTAAGCCACACCTCATAAATCCTGACTGGTGTTTTTTGCATCTGGAGGAAGAAATAATGTCTGAGATCTAAAAGAATCAGTCGTACCTTGCATGAGGTTTCCTGGCAGCACACAGGTTGTGATCCAGCACTGAGATCCTCTCCGGGAACAGAGAGTTCAGGTCGAAGGGGAAATCCATTGCAAGTCAAATTATATAGATATATATGTGTATAGAGAGAGAAAGGTGGAAGAGATGTACAGAGTTAGAGCTAGATCCACAGCAGCCTCTACTACACTCTACACATGCACATCTGATCAGTGCCCATGAAACCCTGCACACATTTATCCCTGCAGCCTCCTGTCCTGCATTGTGTGTCTCTCTCTCTCTCACACTCTCTCTCTCTCTCTCTCTCTCTCTTTCTCTTACACACACTCACAGGCCAGAGTACACTAATGCAATAAACCAGTGCACCACCAGGACTGCATGGGATCAAACCATTTCCTCGAAAGGTAACACAAATGATAAAAAAATTAAAAAATAAAAACAATAACCCTAAAAAGCAAACGAAACGCAGCCTGATCGAGGCAGATCTCCACAAAAAAGCAAAGCCTGTTTTAATCAGGGGGTAAATTTAGACCGACCCTCCCAACACACTCTTTATTACGCACGTAGGGCACTCGTCAGGGCGGGGGAGCCATTATGTCCGCGCGCTCTGTAGTGGCCGTGTGTAGTGCGCACCTCGGCATTCGAGATCGAACCCGTTTGAAGTCGCCGCGCTTCCACTTCCGCTTGGCAACCACGCGCCGCGCTCGAGTGTTTACATAG
>JAQQZS010000021.1:6221470-6231643 GCA_030068045.1 Platyallabes tihoni | reverse complement strand
TTCTAAAGAAGTCTTTTTAAACCCTAGTATCTATACTTCTACCCAAGTAATGAATGTGAATACTTTTGACACCACTGGTATCACTACAAAAGTTTTTTTAAACCAAAAAATCTTCACATTTATTTAAAAAAAAAAAAATTTCAATGCAAATCTTTAATTTGCAGGATTTCTCAATAGAGCTGGTCGGATTTTCATTTTCCTATGTCAGTCAGAATTTGACTTAAGAACTACACGTGAACCTATCGGACTTGGAAACCGACACGTCCGAAAGAAAAGCCTGGGTGTCGGGATTTAATGCGGCTGTAATTAATATGTTTGAAAGCTCCAGCATGCGCACTTGACTGGATCGACTCCTCATGTTGCACCGCAGTGCTGCAGGGCCAGACGCGGAGAATTGAGTTTTGTGCTGTAATGCGATCGCACCGTCTGCATAAACTGCACCTGCCCAGACACGAGAGCCGGCTTTTCACATGGACGCTGAAAGTGCTATCACATAGACTAGTTTTTAATCTGTCTTTGTAGATTCTGCTGACGATCCGTTCTCACAGATCAGCGCGGTGAACTGATCGTTATACTCAAACAGGAACATCACCATTTTGAAGCGTTCTAGCAATTCGAAATAATAACCATTCAAGTTTGAGAAATCTTCTTTTTCCAAATCTTAACAAGACTTGTGTTGCTTTGTAGGTGGCGCCAGACTTTTTCGAGTACTTCCGCGCCCTCCACCCGATCCTGCTCTCCGACCCGACGCTATGGTGCATCTCGGCCTGGAACGATAACGGACGTGACGGCCTGGTGGACCCGGGCAAGGCCGACCTCCTCTACCGGACAGATTTCTTCCCAGGTCTGGGATGGATGCTGTTGAAGGAGGTGTGGGCGGAGCTCGAGCCCAAGTGGCCCAAAGCGTTCTGGGACGACTGGATGCGTCAACCGGAGCAAAGGAAAGAGCGGTCCTGCGTCCGGCCGGAGATCTCCAGGACTATGACGTTCGGCCGGAAAGGAGTCAGTCTGGGTCAGTTTTTCGACCAGTACCTGCGCTACATTAAACTCAACACTGAATTTGTGCCTTTCACTAAACAGGATTTGTCTTACTTGGTCAGGGAGCACTACGATGAAAACTTTAATAAGGAAGTGTACAGCGCGCCTCTGGCGAAAGCCGAGGCGCTGCAGCAGGGTGGTAGTTCGCAGGGTTCGGGACCGTTCCGGGTGCAGTACTCTAGCAGGGACAGTTTCAAGGTCTCGGCTCGGAATCTGGGAGTGATGGACGACTTGAAGTCCGGCGTCCCGCGTGCCGGTTACAGGGGCGTGGTCAGCTTTCTCTCTCGCAGTCGAAGGATTTACTTGGCCCCACCTGAGGGCTGGACAAAATACGACACGAGCTGGAGCTGAAGGGTTTCAACAATGGGATGTGGATAGGGTATCGGAACCGTGCGAGAGGAGACGACGATTGTCCTCCTAAACCAAAGAAAACACGTGGCATGGTGGAGACAGGAGTGCTCGGTCAAAATGTGAGAGATTTCATGAAGGAAGGCGGCTTTGTTCTGTCCCGATGATGTACGTATAGCGTTCACACTAGCAAGCGAGAACGTCACGTCAGGTGCGCACTGGTGGATTTTTTAAAATTATTATTATGTAAAAAAAAAAAAAAAAAATTTAATTACTGTTTTAACACGTTTTCATTTCCTTCACACCAAAGGCTTTTTTAGAAAGGGAACTAAACTAAACACGGGTCTGAAACTGGTCATGTGAGAATAGTGATTAAGGGAGTCCACTGGAGCCGGTCGTTTGCATTTGTCGCTTGAGCGCTCCATGCCTGATTTGCATAGAACTGAGAATGTCAAATTCAAATGACGGCTCCGTAAGTGTCACGCACCTTGTATGGAACACCTGTCGCTCGATCACTTGCTAGTGTGAACATGTGTTTAGGGTTCAAGCCCAGTTGTACTGGGAACGACACCAACGCTGACAATATAAAAAAAAAAAATTTTTTAAAAAAAGAAGCCACTTCCTCATGCACATACCGTAATCATACTGAGAAAAGAGCTGAAGTAAAGGGTGTTCACTTTTGAAGGATCGTCATGTCATAACCACTGCTAAATTGTATATTTTTCAGAGTGACTATCATCAAAGATCTCTCACCCGGTGAGAGTTTCCAATTCGTTCTAATCAAGCTCCTGACTTATTAATGAAGGTTATAATCCACGTTTATCTTAAGGAAAAAAGTAGATTTTACGTACCTTTTAAAAAAATATATTATTATTATTATTATTATTAAAGGAGCACTGCTTTGGGTGAAGGTCCCACATGTGAAGAAGCACCAAAACTTTTTCATGAAGTACTTGAACGCTACTACGTTCTCTACAATTTGGGAGCACTTCCAAGTTAAGAGTAAAAGTTATCCTAAGTTGTTGGGTTTGTCGCAGTGACCACGGAGAACGCGGTCTTTTCAGACCCCGGACGAGAGGACGGATCGATGCTAATTTAAAACATGCTGTATTTGTGGGAAGGTTTGATATGTCTGTCCGACAAAGTATAAAACCACTGCCTGATGTGTTTCTAAATTTAATACATTGATAATAAAAGACTATTTTGATACGCCCGGATGCAAGAAACCTCTTTTTGTTTCCACGAGATGTATAAAAAGGTATTTGTAAGACTTGTTGCGGTACGAGTCGACGTAACCAAGAGGTGTGGGCGCAACATCATGTGACGAAGTTAAATCCTCAGTCTCTGGGATCGACATGACTAAGCGATTTTGGGGATGGAAATTACTGGGAAAAACTTTCTCATTCACTTGATGAGAAACAGCATGGTGTGTGTGTGTGTGTGTGTGTGTGTGTACTGTACATAGCACTGCTGACTCACAGCTCCAGGATCTCTAGGGTTCTCTCAGGGTCTGTTTGGCTTTCATTTCCTCAGCCCTTGTAAATTACTGTATGTTTGCTACACTAAATTGCCCCAAGGTGTGTGTGTGTGTGTGTGTGTGTGTGTCCGTCCTATCCAGGCCACAGTATTTCCAACCCATGAGCAGTGATTTTGGGACAGGCTGCAAACCCCTGACAAGAATAAAACGAACAAACGTATCACCCGATCACAGATCCACTGTCGTAGCGGTTTATTAAACTTTCCTCCTGGAGCATTTTTGGTCCACTTTATTATATCAGGGAATGCTTCCAGAAAAAAAAATTTAATATGTGATAAAAAAAAAAAAATAGGAACCCTTGGGAGTATTTTTTACGATCCGTGAGACAGTTTTCTTAACAACGCCGTTGATAAATAAGCAGTTAGATAATCATATAAACATACTGTTTTAATATATTTCATGTTTTGCCTCCAGCAATTTCTGGGAATGAAAAATGAGTTAAAGCATGCAGTTCCTCACATGACCACTAGGTGCTAAAAGTGAGTCAATCCCCATAGAGGCCAATGTTAAGAATGTATAACTTTACAACAGAAATAAACAACCTGGCATAAAGTACAGTTTTGGTCTCCGTAGCTACATTTTTTTCCATTCATGAAACATTTCATTAGGATGATTTTTATTTTTTTTTTTTTATGTAAATCATCAGGTAAAATTATTAGTAATTATCAGCATTTGACAGGTGACAGGTGACAAACTGCTAGCTGCATCTCTTTAGCTAACACGCTAACTGGAATGGTGTAGTGAATGCATGATGGAGTTCTTTCAGATGCTAATTAACCTTAGCATATAATTCAACATTAGCCATACTACTGGCATTTTAGCTAAGCTAAATCTAAGCTAAACTAGCTAGCTTGTAGTAACTGAGGTAAATAGACTGAGGTAAGTTCCAACCAACAGCCAGGTTCTGTTGCTCCGCCCATTTGCCCTTTTATGGATTAACCAGGGTGTAGGCGGAGTCAACTCCTTCCAAGATGGCGACAACCAGAGCTCCAACAAACAAACAAACAAAAAATCTTCAGTTTAGCAACGTCATTCTCAATGGAGTATACAAAGTATACTGATGTTTTAAACTTGCTATTTCTAGAACTTTCTAGGTTTTATTCTCTACCCTTGCCCTTTTTGCTTTATTCCTAATGGGTTTTTACAAGTACTTTATCACTTCAGTACACACCCCTCAAGTTCCTTTAATTACGTGAAGTTATTCCAAACCAACCAAATAACTGTAGCAAACGAAACAAAAAAAAAAATCTATGTGGAACGGAACGGGTCGACGGCCTATCAAAACCTGACACCAGCAATGAATCTTTGGACGTGTACTAATGAACATACTCTCTGTATGCACCGCCACACCTCATGCATTCTAATTCACTCCAGCTGCATTTGGTTTAATGAACGCTCTCACTTTTTCTCACACACAAACACTGTACACTGATCATCCAGAACATTATGACCACCTGCATAGGGTGTTTGTTTGTTCTGACACATTTCTATCATTAAACTTTTCCTCATTAAACTTTAATCTTCACTAGCGCTGCCACTGGATCAGACTACACGGGCCAGTTCACCGGTTTCCCCTTCCATGGATGACTTTTTGGTGTGTCCTGACCACTGCAGACCAGGAACATCCCATAGTTCTCTAGCCATCACGATTTTTCCCTTGTCAAAGTCACTCAGATCCTTACGATTTTTTTTTCTCCTTCCAACACATCAACTGCAGGGGGGAAAAAAAGGTTCACTTGCTGCCTAATACAGTATTTCCCACCATTGTCATGAGACATTAAAAATTTGGCCCTTCTCACATTCATTGGTTACAGTTCCGGGGTCAGGGCAACTCCAAAACTGCAGCTCTTGTGAGATGTTTCTAGGTGGCAGTGGTCAGAACATACCAAAAGTGGTACAAGGAAGGTGAACCGGTGACGGGGTCATGGGTGACCAAGGCTCACTGGTACACATGGGGAGAGAAAGCATGGGGAGTTAATGCTGGTTGTGATAGAAAGGTGTCAGAACACACGTTATATATGAAAGGTCTGTATTTAACTTGTATTTATTTTTTTGCCTTTTACAAGTCTCGTCTCAATCTCAGCAGATTGTTCCTAGATATTTAATGTTAATCTTTGAAATCTGCTTTCGAAAGAAACTCACGCAAGCTTTAAATGCAAACGTTTGTGCCTTCTTGTTGTTTCTCTCACTCTCTCTCACACACACACACACACACACCCCTCATTCACACCCATTTGTTCCTCCCCTGATGTCCATTGTCACTTCTCTCATCCTGTTGACTTCCTGTTGTAAAGATCTGTGCCGCCTGTACTTGTTTCCTGTTATCTTATCCGTAAGCATTGAGGAAAACTAGACGGGCTTTGCTTTAGTTACTGTTAACTTGAATGAAGGAGAACCACAATATAGAGCTGGAGTTTAAAAAAAAAAAAAAAGCTTTGGTTAACATGGAGCTCAAGGAAATGTTTAAACTATGCATAAATTAAAGTCATTTTGTCTACAATTGAGATAAATGTCTGTTGGAAATCGTAAACACTATATATTTAACTAGTTACTAATAATTAACTAGTTTTAGTTTTATATTTTTATATATATATAAAACTTTATTCCCAATACCATGATGTAAACCTTTGCAACACTCCGACACATTTAACAGCAGTTCGTGAAGTCATATTTTTAAGTTAAATACAGATCTTTCATACGGTAAAACATCAAACGATCTGATTAGCTGATGTGTGAAATGTCAGTTTCTCCGTGGATTTTGGCTCGTGTTATTTGCAGATCATTATCATGCGGTTTCCTTTGAAGCATTTAAATCTGTATATCTTATAAATTGGGTCAGAGATGGGCATTTCTCTCCATCGCCTCAAATTTGCTAAACATCTTAAAATTAAATGCACTTCTGACGATATGTATACTGTACAAAAGAACAATAGATTGTTACTTGATCTATGCTTGATGGGAAATAACTGAATAATGAATAAAAGCCTTTGGATGAACAGAGACAGTCAGTCAGTGAGGGTTTTCAACCTTGGAAGATTTAAAGCACTAAGATGAACATCACCTGAGGATAAGGATGTACTGTAGCTCCCCATTTAAGAGGCGTAAAAGATTTATTGACTCTGGCAGTAAAATATGATTTATTTCTGCGCTTATGTTCTTAAACTGCAGTAAGGCCACAGCTCCTGTCCTTCGCTGGTGCTGACGGACACGGAAGGGAAGTCTGAAGATAAACTAAAATCGACATTGTTTATTATTCAATAGCTATATCCAGCCGAGTAATCTGATTGGACGAGATGCATTGTAGTAGTGGTGATAATGGACCATAACAGCACTGGAATGTTTAACTGTATGTATCTGTCCATGTCATAGGTGTTCTACAATAGTTAATTACACTAAGTGTCGGATGAAAGTAGGTCTGTACTGTCCACAGTACTGAGGAGAGAGCAGCTGCCTGCCCAAAGCCATCCCTTATAGTACCGGTAAGAATTTAAAACTAGTTTCTAGTTAATAGTAATCATAGTGTATTGATAATAAATGGTGTTTGTAGGACCTTATAGCTTTGACCTCATCGCAGCCGTGCTGATATTCAGTACAACGGCACTCCTGCTCGTGTGAGATTGTTTAAATATACAGGTAGTTCCCGACTTATGAACGTTCGAGTTAGGAATTTATGCAGATACAAGCAGTTCTATTTCTGGTTCAATCATGGAAGTAGCTCAGGTGTATTGTACACAAAAATAGACACTGCAATGCACCAGATACCAATATTTACGATTAAATATAGTATTTTCAGCGTGTAAGAGAATGTATCAAATGTCCGGTATATTGTATGTGTGCCTGTGTGAGGATGCGGTAGAAATTAGTCGGTCTCACCGGTTTCAGTAAACGATAATAGAAAATATCTGTCCTGTAAAGCTGTCCTGATGGTGAATAATCCTAATTTTCACAGTCCAATACAGTGGAAAACAGCTCTTGAGACAAAATGGCATCTGGGATTCCACTTGCAACTTAAAGGTGAGGCGACAACAGTTACATTTGTACGATATTCATTTCCTTAGGCAAGGTTATGGATTTTGGTCACATGAAGACAGTGTGGGGAAAGGGCTCAGAAGGACCTCCGAGGGGCGAGGTGGTAAAGTGTTTGCCCGATCATCCTATCATTGCGAGTTTGATTCCCGGGTGATGCTGTAACCTCTCGCAGCCGGAGGTCTAGAGAGAGCTGATTGGCACAAGCTCTCTCTGAGGGGAGTGATGAGAGGTACTTAGCACTCCCACCTTAATCACGGCTCTACAGCCAATCAGGGGCAC
The DNA here is from genome assembly GCA_030068045.1 of Platyallabes tihoni. Taxonomy (NCBI): domain Eukaryota; kingdom Metazoa; phylum Chordata; class Actinopteri; order Siluriformes; family Clariidae; genus Platyallabes; species Platyallabes tihoni. Next base: position 6,224,412 of record JAQQZS010000021.1, on the reverse strand, counting down.
CTGTGAGCTCACACAAGCAGAAAAAGTGGATAGCGCTGTCCTCCGAGGGTGTTACTCCGCCCACAACGGTGCATGAGCTGAAAAGATGCAGTCGTCACAGAGGAAACACGTGATAGTCTTCGGCCCTTCCGACTAAGTAGTAGTAGCAGCCTTAATGTTGGCGCCCTTTAGTTACGGGGAGGAATTGGACACAACTAAAATAAGGGAAAAATACGGGAAAAATCCAAAAAAAAAAAAGAAAGGGCTCAGAGATTTAGTCAAGTGGATTGGTTTGCTTTACATTGTATATTCTGGTCAAATAGGTATAAGACTCACTTTGTCGGACTTAAGAACAAATCAGACTTCTGGAACGTAACTCGTTCGCAAGTCGAGGACTACCTGTACAATGGCTTTTTCTCGATTCTGATTGATCAAATATCGCAGGCTTGTATTAACAGTTTAATCTTACACCTTTATCGTTTCTATATTAAAAGCTAACAACGGGATTCCACAACGTTACCAATCCAAATGTATTTAACAATTAAAACCGTGTGTACTTTTGATGAGGGAGTTGTCTGTGAGTAGATAAAGTTAATTTGGAATTTTTAAAAGGCGTCTTCAGCGTCAGAACTTTTAAACAGTCAGAAAATTTTCCACCACAGGAAAGATGGTATATATGATATGATAATCCAGTGGAGTTAAAGGAACTAAACACTTTTTTACATTTTAACATGACTGTTAATCACTTCCTGTAACACAGCACCATGAAGAGTTTTTATTCCTCACGTAAGCCGCTAAAGAGCACCCGAAGAAACAACACTAACAACAGCAGTTTGCATTTTTGTATTTAATTATGAATCTCTGAATACTGGTAAGTGCTATGAGAAGTACCAAAAAGTCCTTAGGGTGCATCATGTAGGAAAGAAAAAACAAAAAACAGAGTGTTGTCGTTCTTTTTTTTTTTTCTGTTAAAAAGAAAAGCTTACAGGTTAATACATTGCTGTAGGTTTGCGACAACTTGCGATTGCAACTGCAACCGGTTTTGAAATATAAAAAGGAAAACCTGTACCTAATGCACCTTTTTAACTGTCGAGCATTTCAATACTTGCGTGAACTCAATACAATATTGCACATGATTAACATTATTAGGATAAAAAGTATAGCTGTAACTAAACAAACAAAATGATGGTGATTGTGTTTTTTTTCTCGATAAGCACTAAACACAGATTAACACAGATTAGTGTATCAGGCACAGTAACACTCTTTAACAACTCCATATCCATCATGCCTTCATTAATAACTACTGGAACAGCTTTACTACTCGGCTATTTTACACTGATGCTTCAGTTACGATCGAGATCACGTGGCTTGACCCGGACATGCAAACGAAAATGAAACAGGCACTGCACTCGCACTAAAAATAATGATAATAATGATAAAAAAAGATCAGTAACATAATCAAAGGAAAATAAATTTCATAGGAAATGAATGAAACCTTAGAAAAGGTAAATAAAATCCTTCACAGATATTTTTTTAACATCTTGGTTCTATAGCTTAAAATAATCAAAGCTTTTTTTTTTCTCTTCCTCTCTCTTTTAAATAAACAATAAGCATCAGAGACATTTCAAAACCCGTGTAAATGCTGGATTACTAGATCTACAGATTTAGTTTCTCTGGTGTACATTCTCACTGATCTTCGGTAACAGTCCGTGTGAAACGCAGGCTACCAAATACCGCTCCTCCCAGGCGTCCTCTACACACGTCTCTCCTCCGTGTCCGCTTTATCGCGTCTGCTCAACTGCAGCACAAGGAGAGAAATGAAAAAAAAATTTATTAATTAATTAAAGCAACACATAAAAACAAACATCATAAACCAACATTTAAGGGCACGAGCAGCAAACAGTAAATCTGTTCATTTATTTCGCATGGATAAAATTAAATCCTTTGGAGGATTATTGTTTACCAAAGGGGCACTAAACACATCACAGCCTGATGACTGCCTTTAATTATTCGCTTGATGATTTCTTTCTTTTTTTGGCCTGAAAGTTTCACGTTTGATCACGTATCCTATTTCAGGGCTGCTCGGCATGCCGTATTTCTTGTCTTTTCGGTTTGGTGAGTTTCGGAGATGGAACAGACCGAGGTCAGAGGTGATAAATCTTGCTGTTCTCTTATCTCTCCAGGCCTGCTTCATACTCTCATCTCGATCCTCTTTAAATAAGCTTTGGAGAAGTTCTGTTATGATCCGGAGAGAGAGAGACACACAAATACAAATAAACACTCCGGAATCTCGAGAGCCAAAGCCGTCTGCGGTCTGTTCACTCGTATTTGCTGAATTTCTAACACAGAGATTGCGCGTTTAGAGGGCTCGGCATTTTGGGTCTTATATTTGGTTTACCCATGTGTCATTTTATTTAGCACGTTCTTCAAATCATACTGTTGTATAGTTATGTTTAAAAAAAAACAAAAACAAAACAAAAAAAAAACCATTTCAGAAGGATCAAATTATTTGGTAAAGAAATCATTTAAGAAGATTTTAAATAACTGGAACTGGGTTAAGAATCCGAACGTGGGGAAGAAAAAGTTGCATGGTTAAAAAAAAAAAAAAAAAAAACAGTAAAAACCAGGGTCCATATTGACTAAGCGTCTCAGAATCACTCGTAGGAATCGGGCTCAAAGTTCATACAGGACTGAAAATCTTCCTACCTCAGAGTAGGACATAAAAGTTATTTATGAAGCTTCACTTTCTTAGGGAAAGCGTGTGATGTCACTTTTTACGACACTGAGAGCCATAAAGTGGGCTGCACGTTATAGTGAGTGTTGTAGTTTTGACAGGTAGTTGTAACACTGTAGCTATCGAATATTTTAGTGATCGAGTATTCTACAAAAAAATTTAATCGATTAATCGAGTAATCGGATAAAATGTACTTTTGCTTAATTAAACAGCAATGTAAAATATATAA
>JAQQZS010000021.1:6196709-6209004 GCA_030068045.1 Platyallabes tihoni | reverse complement strand
TGTGTATGTAGACGTATTGGGGGTATTTTTATTGAAAACGCAACATTTTAATTTATTTCTGATCAAAAGAACGAAATTAACGAAATGACTCAAAAAAAAGATTAGTTCATTTTGATGAATGAGATTCAAAGAACCGTTTCACTAAAATGATTCGAACTTCCCATCACTTCTCCCCACTGTGTTTTATAGTGCAGGGAGAAGCCCGGGATCATTACCAGCCGTTGCCTGATTCCGCTGCCCTGCTCATTCACATACCTAAAGGGGGGGGAGGCCACCTAACTAGTGAGTGAGGAGTGATATCAATTTGGGCGCACGCCCCTCACAGGCGCACGCCGTGACACTCTGTAAGTAAGCAAAGCTAGCGGACCTAACTAGGTTATGTTTAGGAAACCCTATTTATTATCATTATTATTATCGAGGACAACATCAGATTAATAGGACAGAATAATTTAAAATGTAATTTAATCAAGAAATCCTTAGCATTTTATAGGCTAACAATCTGCAAAAAAATTTTTTTATAATAATAATAATCTCTGTACATCTCGTAAATTAATCAAATAATTTATTTACAAGTTATACACATTTCAATATATAGTATCATTTTCCGTTTCAATAAATATTCAATATTCAATATTTAATGTCTGAAATTTCCACGGAGGCAGCGACAGGTATCCGAGGTGATTATGTTACCATGGTAACGCACGGAGGAAGTGACATGTATTTTACCTGTCCGGTCACTGGCTCCAGCTGCTGAAGTGTCGCCAAGACAAAAACGGCCGTCTTCCCCATACCCGACTTGGCCTGGCACAACACGTCCATGCCCAGGATGGCCTGTGGAATGCACTCATGCTGGACTGAAAGAAGAAGAACAACATCCACTGTCAGTTTACACAGTTCTAGATGAAGCCACGTATCTCCACACACACTGCTTTAATCGCGTTACTCCTCATCTCCTCTCACCTTCGGACGGATGCTCGAAGCCGCAGTCCACGATCGCCCTGAGGAGCTCGGGCTTTAACAGGAAGTCCCTGAACCCCGAGGAGTGGATGGAAACGTAGGATCCTTTGAGTCCCTCTTTCTTAAAGGCCACGGTGCTGCCGTCCCCGGCAAGACCTCCGTCCCCGACGCCTCCTGTCGCGTCCACCTCATCCTCCTCATAGTCTAACAGCTCGCTGTCTACGTCGTTCTCCGTCATTCTGGAGGGGGGGAGGGGAGGGGTAAGTGCAGATCAGAACATATGGAGTGAACAGGATGATAAAGATGGTTCTGGAGTACTTTGTTCTGAACATTCACGCGTTTTCTTTCCTTCAACGCAACTTTCCTTTGAAGCTGATGTGTTACAGAGGGAACACAGTTCAGAGAAACACTGTCGTTTTTAACTTACAGGTTTGTATGCTCTATAATAATAATAATAATTTGTAGAGATTCTTATCGCATTGACTCTCCAAAATTCACTCCAAAAATGTAAAAAGTACCGAGCTCAGAACCACAACAGAGACGTATTGTTATGGGGTTACATTATCAAAAATCACACACGTTAAAAGTCTCCTATCGGCCTTTTTCTCCAAACTCAGCGACTCAAACCCAGTCATTACACACACTTACACAAGTCTCAAAACACTGCAAGCGTGTTTATTCAAATTAGTCAAAAATAGTGTAGCTGAAAGAAGCTCCGCGCCCTCGCAGCCACTCGACCCGCACGCTCACTGTCAACTTGAGTTTTGAGCCTTTGGAGGCGTCTGAGGAGGTAAAAACATTGCCGTTTCTTTATGATCCTACAGGTGACGCACTCTGTACTATTTACTCATTTTCATACCGTGTGGTAGGAGTGAATTATTGTAGTGGGAAGAGAAGGGAAACACTGATGGGCCGGACACGTGGCGCAACAAGACGATAACCGGTGGACGAGTCAAACAATGTTCTGGTGTAACAACCAGCAACCGCTAACCCCTGGTCCGCTGGGGGAAATAAATGGAAAAGTCGTTTGGGGAAAAACTGGTATCAACGAGCTAGAAATCGTGGCTTTACAGAAGGCGGCTGAAGCACCTGCTCCACTATAGCGGCGGATGAACCGGGTCTAAGTATCAAGTTAATTTAAAGTTAAACTCTTTCAAACTCTCTGTTTGAAGTTAGCTTGTAAGTGATATCGTTATAATAGTTAGAAGGAACGGGCTATGTTTAATTAATCATTAAACTTTTTTAAAAAAAAGTTTTAAATTGCAACCAAAATCAGGGGGAAATGTAATATCGAATTGAAATATTTATAAAATCGAAAATATAGAAGTTTAATCGAGTCGTTACTTAGGTATCGTGATAATATTGTATCGGGTGGTGACTGGTGATTCCCATGCCGAATATTATTTTTATTAGATTATACTAATTTTTGTTAATCCCATCAGGTTCATTTCTCAAGGTGTAACTGGTTGGGATGGCAACAGTCACGTGACCACATAGCCACACTATGTCAACCGTTATAACAACAACAAATATTATTCTTATAATTCTAATAATGATTTTATTATGAAAACACCTGAGATATGAAATGTAAATGATGTACTACAGTCATACAAACATTACACTTGTTATTTGGACCGCTTATATTAATAACAACGGTGATAAATAACGCTGTGCGTTGTAACCTGATTAGCATCGCTAGCTCGCGTCATTGTTTTGCTTTCCCAAAACCCCCAAATAACAACCCGTCATGCGTATATAGCTTATCACATTTATATCTCACATGCACACAAACGAAAACACTTACTCCGGATTCACTCTGCTGCAATTTATTTCGTGAATTTCGCTTCACAGGCTCGCGCGTCTGCTACTGACGTCATTTGCGTGCGACAGACACGTCAAAGGCCCCACAGTGTCCTGTGTAATGCCTGAATGAAAATACAAGTTTTTTCGGATTCTCACGTGTCTGCTGTTATTATTAATGGTGTTTTAATCAGTTTTAACACCTTTAAAACCTGCCAACGAAAAGTAAGTAAATTATTGACGTTATTGAACGTAGACAACACGTGCTGAGACGTGGGAGCACCCACGTGTATAGGTTACTGTCGTTAATAGCGTCTTAGTTCATTGCTTGGTATCTATATTTTACAGAGATATATATTTTTGCACCATTTTCTTTATTATTTTAATATTCTTTATTATTATTATTATTATTATTATTAGAAGAAGAAGAATGTCGTGTTTCAAGGGGGATATAAACTTTTGCCCTGAGTGTGGTAATATCCTTCCTATCCCTGGACATCATGATTACATTACCTGTCCTCGATGTGCCTTCAGCATCCCTGTCCGAGGTGAGACTTCATTTCATTTGACTCTCACTTAACCATTAAATCTGCTGACTCATCATTCCAACAGTCAGAGTTTTTAAATATACTGTACAATAAATATGTATGTTTACTGTTTCAACACTAGATGGCGCAGTAGATAAACACACACTATGTTTTCTAAATGTTATTGTTAAGATATTAAGAAGTGTATTGAAATCGAAGGCAGCAAAGTGACGTAGCAGTTACCGATGCTGTCTCGCACCTTTAGAATCCGGGTTCGATTCCCGCCTCATGTTCTCGACATGCATCCCTATTCGGCGTTGCATATCACAGGTAGGAAGCGGAGGTCAGAGCATAGGGTACTCAAGGGCTCAACAGCAGGTGAGGCTTTTCAGTGATGGGGCTCGAACCCCGACCATCCGATAAGTAACCCAGAGCCTTAACTGTTTGAGCCACAATTGCACTTTTTAAAAAAAAATTTAACATAAATGATTAATATCCTGACAGCACGGTGGCATAGTTGTTAGTCCTGTCGCCTTGCACCTACAGGGTCCGGGTTCGATTCCAGCCTTGCGTCTGTGTGCATGAGGTTTGCGTGTTCTCCTTGTGCTTGGTTTCCTCTGGTTTCCCCTCACAATCAAGAGATATGCAGATTAGGTTAATTGCTGTGTTCCCAAATTGCCCGCAGTGTGTGCGTATACTGTATGTGTGTGTGCCCTGTGATGGATTGCCACCCTGTCCAGGGTGTACCTGACTTCTTGCCCTAAGTCTCTCTCCAGGCCCCCAGGATACACAGGATAAGCGATATAGAAGATGAATGAATAAGTTAAAATGACAATATAAGAGAAACCGTTTCCGAAGCTGTTTCAGATTTATGTTCTTGCATGAGCTTGGAAGTGTCAGTTGTGACCAAGTAATATTATGTTTTTTTGATGTGAACGTGAACAACGCATCTGTGGCATTGATTTGTTCATCCTTGTACATCGCCATTTAAGTAAAGAGAAAGAATCTGAATAAAAATGACGATAATAATAGCTTAAATGATTTTAATTAGAGTTCGTGTTACTGTCTGAGTTGCCGTTACAGACCACTTTTGACCACCGGCACTTTGTATAATATTAATTATAATATTGTTAATGTTTGAGCATGAGTTGAAACCCTTCTTCTTTGTTCAGAACTTTCAGGGCAAGTCATCAAGTCGTCAGTGGTGTTTAATTCATTAGAGAAGAGTTCAGCTGCCGTGGAGAGTGAAGAAGACTCCGAGCTAAAAGGCCCAGTGGTGAGTTTCGAGCTTTAATTAACTGAAAGTTTAAAGCTCTTAAATAATAAAACCCTGATTCAGAATCAGATTCTCTTGATTACAATAAATGCAAATATTAATGCTATTAATATTTCTACATTTTTTTATTTAATGCACGATGTGTTCATTGTCCTCGAATGGTTTAACAGGTCGACAGGAGGTGTTCGCGCTGCAATAAAGAAGGAATGGTTTACCACACGAGACAGATGAGATCCGCTGATGAAGGCCAGACAGTGTTTTTCACCTGCGTACACTGCAGGTAAGGTTTCACACGACCCGAACAAGTCAGTTAGTTCATCTAAAGTGCCGGATGGAGCTCGTCGCTTTCCGCAAAATGATCCACTAAGGACATTCCGTTAACGCTTTAACTAGAAGCGCCGAAATCAGATGTAGACTGAGATTTGATTTAGATTCATTTGAATGAAGTTCAAACTGCCTCTTATGAGACTGAGTCCTGAACATGAATTTAGGATTTAGGTATAAAAAAAAAAAAGATGCACAGACAACATAATTACAAGTTTAATACTAAATAATATATGATTAATAAACTTATTCATCTTTAATTCTTATTGGATCTAATGGACTTCCTGTAAAATCCTTTTAATCCGTCATTTTAGGAATCTAACAACAAATTCAATGTTGTTTACATTTATTATTATTATAATTATTATATGTTAACTAAAGTACGGTAAAATATATATTTATTTATTTATTCTCATATATATTTTATTTGGACAAAATTACCATCTAAACCCTTGATCATATGAGGTAATTGAGGGGAACATAATATGCAGGGGTAACAAATACATGATTGGGTTTATCAGTGTGGTTTGCATAAATGTACAGGACTGTGCAAAAGTCTTGACACCCCCCCACATTACTTTACACTTTCTTGTATTTTAATTTATAAAGTGACCTATGAATCATTTCAAGCATTATAAACATCTAACTTAAGGCATGAACCAGTGAGAACCAGGTGGAGATGATCAGGCCGGTGATTAGTATACTGGTGATGCTGAATGCTGGAGTGATTGGAACAGACGAGAGGGGAAATGAAGTCGCTGCTGAGACTGCTAAATTAACAACCGATTTTTGAGTTGTTTCTTTAGGCACGGTGCAGCCTGTTGGAGTAAAACGTTTGTTTCCGTTTCTTTAATTTAATCTACATTGTTATCTAACATGAAGAATTGAGAGCGGCTCAAGACTTTCGAACGGCTCTGTATACTGTACTGTACTTATGATTGATTAACAGAATATGACTCACTTCTTATCTGATTTTTTTGTTCTTCACAACAGGTACCAAGAAAAGGAGGATTCATGAAAAGAAACGAGAGTCTTTTTTGTTTGTTTGTTTGTTTTGCAAGAGGACACACAATTTTCATGTAATGTCCTCTCTCACACTCTCTCTCATTGCGTGTGTGTGTGTGTGTGTGTGTGTGTGTGTGTGTGTGTGTGTGTGTGTGTGAGAGAGAGTGAGAGAGAAAAGCCAAGTTGTTTTACTTATCAGTTGTTTTTACAGTACGGTCTGTGTAGTCTGTTTTCTGATTAAAAAATAAATAAATATAACAGCATAAACAACTGTACCGCTTTTATTTTCTGTTAAATTCTTGATTCTGATTGGTCGGAGGATGTGGAACAATATTTTATTACTGCAGCTGTGAGAGTTAGTTCAGCTGCACATCACAGACTTAACAACAACACACTCGTGTCGTGTTTTTTTTTTTTTTTTACAGAGACTTGTATGGGTGATCTAATCACATGTACTACATACCGGATGTTAATTGTTTATTCGTTCACCTTCTATACCGCTTTATCCTGTATTCAGGGTTGCAGGGCCCTGGAACCTATGCCAGGATACTTAGAGGAAGGGTACACCCCAATCCATCACAGAGCGCACACACACACACTACAGGAAGTTTGGGAACGCAAATGAACCTAATCTGTCTGTTGAGGCAGGACTTGAACCCTCAACCCTGGAGGTCCGAGGCCACTGCGAACCACTACACCACCGTGCTGCCAGGTTGTTAATAATTTATGTTAATAAATGATTAAAGTGCAGTAGTGGCTCAAACAGTTAAGGCTCTGGGCTACTGATCAGAAGTTCAGGGGTTCTACTGATCAGAAGTTCAAGTCCTATCACTGCAAAGCTGCCACTATTGAGCTCTTGAGCATGGCCCTCAACCCCTGTCTGAATTCTGCCTGATCCCAGGAGGATTCATGAAAGGAAACGAGAGGCATGAGCCTGGAGGTCCGAGGCGACTAACCACAACACCACGTGCTACCAGGTTCTTAATAATTTATGTTAATAAATGATGGAAGTGCAGCGGTAGCTTCCTACCTGTGATATGTAGGAAAATTATAATCATTTAACTCTGTTGTTAGGTGCATGTGACAAATAATTGAATCTTGATCTTAAAAAGTATAATCCTTGATCACTCGCATCATCTATAACACTTTATTAGGTATACAGGGTCATGGGTCTGTCCTGAGCCCTATCCCTGGGGACTTGGGGTACATTCTAGACGGGGTGGCAATCCATTACAGGGCACACATGCTTATTGACACACTACAGGAAATTTTGGGAACATCAATTAATCTGCATGGAAACCCAACAGGCATGGGGAGAACATGCAAACTCCATGCACACAGACCTCAAGGCGGGAATCGAACCCATACCCTGGCCAATACCTAAGTTTTATTATGACAATTATTATAAACATAATACATTAAAATGGCTGTTGTTGGTCTCTGAACCATCATGAACACTATGTGTGTGTGTTCTTAGGTCAAAAAAATGATTACTTATGCTAGGTATATTACTGGTTTGCTGCTCTTAATCTATAATATCAGGTATCTAGTTATTAATTAATTTTTTATATCGTTTTATAAAAAAAAATGATAGTTTATTTTATTTTACATTTAAAGCTTTTCAATCCCTGTGAGACTTCTTTACAGATCATTCTAGAACTGTCAGCACGACCACGCCCACTATCCAGCGCCACAGCCAATCAGACAAGCCCATTCGGCCTCTTCTGCGTCACGTGGTTATTCCAACATGGCTGCCTCCTCTGCTCGTTCTGAAGCTGCACAATAGCAGTATGACAGTGTCACATTTTAAGGATTTTATTTCATTTTGACGATCAAATGACACAAGGTAAGGTTTGTGAAAGGATTTTAGAGCGGAATCAAAATTCCAGGCGGTTGTTTTGGTTAGTTAGTAGGATTATAAGTCTGTGTTTACTATGTATTATTGATGTAGTATAGAAGTGTGTGTGTTCAAGACTGCTGGAATTGTCTTAATAACCCTCTTTTTTTATTTATTTATTTATTTTTTAGTAATCTTCCTAACACACCTCAGGCATTGAACATCACTGTATTTAGTTTTACTAAGGAAACATGGATTTATTATCATTTTATAATAAATAACTGTGTATGCTTGTTATTAAACAAATGAGTGATGTTCGAGTCAAACCGGGACTTCTAATCGTGCAGTTATGAGAGTAAAAAGTATCTTCATTTCTCTAGATAATCCTCTGATAGACTAATGCACTTATCCCAGCATTCTACTAGAAAGTTCTCAGTACAAATCTGAAACACCGGCCTCCCAGGAACTCCTTAATATATGGAAATGGCTAGGAGCGAAGTTGGGACTGTACGGTTGAATGTTCACAGCAACGCCTGCAGTGAGCTCCGAGCCACCTCGACCAGAATCATCATCATCATTCACGGATCTACGGCCTTCTATAAGTCATTCGCAGCATTCAAATGTTTACCGCGGCTAAGAGTCTCATCACCGTACCGTGCTTGAAGTCTTCTGTAAATGGCAATCACGTTTTACGCCTTCGATCATGGGTCCAGGTTTGACTTGGCTTTTGCCATTTGTATGCTCCCTCGGGGTTCTCCGTGCTCCTCTTACAAAACATGCCAGTATCTAACATAAAACACTCGTAGTGAATAAGGAGGTGTGTGCAGATGATGCACTGTGATGCCACAGTGTCCGATGTAGGCTCTATTCCTATTCCCACGCTCAGAAATCAGGATAAATCACTAAAATTCTAAAATACTAAAATTTTTATATGATTTTGATTTTAACTTGACTTAAAAACAGTTACTGTGTGTGCTCTAACCTTCATGAATCTTCTGGAAATGTCAATTTCGTCACGAGTCCCGGTTTGACTTGAACGCCCATCATACGTGTACAAGCACAAAATATTAGCGAAATATCCACATTCAGAACAGCTCTTTGTTTTCCCATCTAGATGTTAATGCAGCAAATGTCAAACAGGTTGCTTTTCTGTGACTGAAATTCTGCGATATGTTTTAGACCAAATTATGTTAGAATATCCAGTCGAGACAAACGCACAAAGATGAAGCTCCGGGTACAACTGCAGTGCAAGAACCTGCACGAATACCTGAAGGAATTGAGTCCAGACATCCTCGACAGACTGTACAACCACCCAGCTACATGTCTCGCCGTTTACAGGTTCGTCTTCCGCATTATATTCCGATGATTCCTATTAATCAGGAGCTGAATTACATAAAGTGAATTATAAAACGTTAATTAAGTTTTTCATTAAGTCTGCTGCTGTGACTTGATAAAATAACTTTTTTTTTTTCCAGGCAACTAATTTTTTTCTTTCTCCTCAGGGAGCTCCCATCTCTGGCAAAGAATTATGTGATGCGTATGCTGTTCCTGGATCACCCTCTCCCCCAGGCAGCCGTGGCATTATGGGTCAAAAAGGACAGCCAAAAGTGAGATCAACACCCGTGGTTCCTTTAAATCCGAGTGAAATGTCTAAATCACACTTTTTATTCATTTTAAACGGCTTGTGTGTTGCAGGGATCATGATCAGTGTGTGTCTGTGCTGACTGGACTGAGACTGTGGCACAGCCAGCAGCTGCAGGGAGGCCTTCAGGGATTCGTGCTCAACCCGGTGTTTAAGGATAACCTGAGGATCGCTCTGCTTGGAGGGTGAGTTGACTAAAAATAAGGTCTAGTCTAATCCTAAACTTTTAATCCTAAAGTCTAATCCTGTTTTGTCTTGTCTCTCCCGCCATTCAGCGGTAAGCCATGGGCGGACGAGGGCAGCAGTCTCGGTCCGGATCGGCACGCCCGGGATGTAGAGAGCCTGGACCGCTACGCCATGGAGCGCTGGGAGGTCATCCTGCACTTCATGGTGGGCTCCCCGAGCGCCGCGGTCAGCCAAGACCTCGCTCAGCTCCTCATCCAGGCCGGCCTCATGAAAAGGTAAACATATGTTTAGGATTTCTGAGATTTTTGACTTCAGCAAGCTGGAAAGATTAAAACATGCCTTTGCTTTGTTCGCTCCATCAGCGAGGCTGGTGAAGCGCCGTGCATCACTTCAGCCGGGTTTCAGTTTCTGCTACTCGACACCGCCTCTCAGCTGTGGTACTTCACGCTGCAGTACCTCAAAACAGTGCAGGTCCGTCCTCCACATATTTCAACCGTCCATCTGTAAAGTGAAATCATGCAAAAAGAAAAAAAAAAAAGAGTGCTGTTTTGTATTTTGAGGTTTTGTGTAATGTTTCATTTCACAGTCTAGAGGGATGGACCTGGTGGAGATTCTTTCCTTTCTGTTCCAGCTGAGTTTCTCCACCCTCGGCAGGGTCAGTATACGTATCGCAGGCACAGAATATTAAGTTTGACAAAATGTGTTATTATCAGGGCTGTCAATATGAACGCATTGGTATATGTGAATAATCTGGAAATTTTAGCTTTTTAAACTAATCCTACGTCTCCCAAGTTTGACCCAGATGGCTTCCCATAATCGCAGTGTGGTTACCTGGCTGTGTGAGATAATGTCAGGTTTAATGTGGATAATAAGGTGACAGGAAACATCACCAGGTGTGCTGAGCGGCAAGTTTCGTTATCAACAGCTTTCAGATGGGAGTTTAAAATCAAAGTTTTGTGCTCGAGCTACCTTTGAGGGAAACTCATCCCATTGTACAAGAATACATCTGTTAACTGTATGGACGGGAGCATGTATTAACTGTATGACGCTGAAAAGTCTGTGAAAGTGAGGCAGTTTGCGGAAGCTACATTTATTGCACTCATTCACTCTGGGCGTGTTAAAAACAGATGAAAGACAGTTTGCAGAAACGTGCGCTAGCCAATTCGACAAAGTTGAAAAGATGAGAACAGACACGGCCACCACTATAGGAACAGACGGGGCTCACAATAGAATTAACGCTGCAGATTTTAATTTAACATTCATTCAATGTTAATGTTTGAGATATTATAAGATTGCATAATCCGTTTCTTCCTATCAGTTTGTCATGCATTTTTTTTTCTTTTTCCAGCATTGCACATTTCTAATAAAAAAAAATCAGTAAAGTATTTTAAATGACTAGATACATTTTTTTTTAATCGATTGACGGCACTAATTATTGTTCCTTCAAATATTCATAAAGGTGACCCAATAAAAAACTAGTGACATTTGTAAAGAATACAAATCTGCCATGTGTGACTCATCTCTGTGCAAAATCCCAAAGGCTTCCTTTTAAACTATTAATGCTTATTACACTGCGATATAGGAACCCGTCCACTATAACACTATTTATTTATTTATTTATTTATTTATTTAAAATGACAATGAAATTGTTATTATTATACTGTGGTTATACTTATGTTCCAGTGAAGTGAAGTAATTATATAAACTATACAAAAAATATTCATTAATTTTTTTTTTATTTTATTGACATGAGAGGAATAAAACCCCCTATAGAATGTTCGTTCTACAATAATAAATGACTTTGGTGTGGTGACCGTCACTCTGCTTCACATCCGGTTGTATCCCACCGTCTCGATGCAACAAAAAGTTAGTTTCCACAAATAAAAATTAAATGGTATAGTCAAAAAGGTTTTTATTTACGTGACATGCAGCCTTAGCATTTCTCCATCCAGATTCGAAGATTCAGTTTCTTTTCCAGATCCGCCCCTCGAAATCACAGTGTGCTTGTAAATCATTTGTATTTATTATAATACAATTGCAAAAAAATAAAAAATAAGAGCATTAAAAGAAATCTGATAAACTATAACTACTAGTGCTGCACAATTAATCTCATTAAAAAAGTATAAATAATACCTGCAATTAATTCTTTGTGCATCCGTAATGATTGAGTAATGCTGGACAGCTATATGTCTACTGTGAAGATGACTATAAAAAAAATTAGTAAAATGGTTACTGTGATTATTGTAATGACTTGTTTTGTCATCACAGGACTATTCTGTTGAGGGCATGAGTGAGTCTCTGCTGACGTTTCTGCAGCACTTACGGGAGTTTGGACTGGTTTTCCAGAGAAAGGTTCGTCATCATAAAATTATTCTTATTTTTTACATTCAAACTAGTATATGTTGGAAGCAAAGTTTTAAAAGAAACATGCCCCCAGAGGCTGGTTAGAAGGTTCAGACAAGGCTTGTTAATGCAAATAAAGAACTCCACTATACAAATGCGTGGTGTAGTGTAACAGTACTGTAACTATTAAAACGGATTGTTGATGTATGTTTTACAACAGTATCTCTGACAGTACAACTCTCTGCTAGATGGGTTTATTAGGGCCCAAGCACTATGACCTCAGCCATAACTATCACATCAACCGCTTCTGGTTGGAGATCTCGTCGCATGGACGCCCCGTGTGTCTGTTTGGGATGCGTCTATAGATGGTTTCACTCTACCATGAAGACGGTTCTGCC
>JAQQZS010000021.1:6154987-6167301 GCA_030068045.1 Platyallabes tihoni | reverse complement strand
TATCCTTAAATAAGGGGAACTTGTTTGACACCTGTTTTTCACAGAATAATTTACCTCTCTAATTGAACTCCACACTGACTAATATTTATTTTTCTTCAAATACATTTAGCACATTTTTCTTCATGTTGTGATTCAGAATAGAATTTGCAGGCTGTCCAATGCATTTATGTGATTTAAATTAAAAGTTATTATAGGGATATGGAGCGTTACTAAACTTTCTACCTTGATGGTATCCAAGCACTAGTGAAACACTGGGATAAACCGCGGGTTATATAGAGACATAAAGGGAGTTTTTACTCTCAGAACTGTGTTCTGTTATTCTGCACAATTAAAAGAATGAGGCTGGTTGTATTTATCTCCTTGCATTCTTGTCATTCTGTAAGGTGGAAATTTCCAGTCAATCTACCACATATACAGTGGAAGCTCTGGCCTAATGATGTGGTTCTGAACCCATCTGTGTTTGTCCGTCATGTCTGTTCAGAACACATAATCTACTGCTCTGTATAATTTATCCGTATTTGGTTACATCCCTGTTGCTTTGTGGAGGTCATTATCATTTGTTGTTACATCAAAGCTGATGGAAATGCTCTTTCCTTACAGCCTCACTTTGGTGTGGAAATTGATGTTGGACTGCAGGGACACCGCGGTGCGCTCTTATGAAGCAGTTGAGGGTTAAAGGGTCTTGGTCTTGGCTCTGACAGCGACTCGACTCGCTGGCAATGGTGGGGTTTGAACCTTCTGGTTAGGAGAACCAACTCTCAGCCGTTAAGCCGTTAAGCTATCCCTCGTGTCCTTTCTCCAAGCATCTGGCTTTTTGAGCACCCTGTTAAAAGCAGAAAAAAAGAAGAAGTGTGAAGCTCCTGAAATTGAATTAATGACGTGCTTTTATCAGACAAGTAGCTTTTATTATTTATTACTTCAAAGTGTTAGGGGAGGATTTTCATTTTAAAGCAGCAACACTACTTTGCATGAGGAAATATTGAATGTTGCTTATGAAAGAGAAGAAAATGAACCTGTGAATAACCATATGTAGATTTTGACCCAAGAATGTTTACATGAGCTAATAAAATGCGGCATTGGGAAAACTACATGTACCTAGTTAACATTCGCCAATTAGCAAAACTTAGCATTGAATGCTTTGTTGAAACATTGGATAGAGTTTCATGTTTTCAAAAGGAGACGCTTACTCAAGCATGTTGAAGCATTTTACTGAGGATCAGGATCAGGGACGGGTGGCACTGTCGTCTTGCACCTCCAGGGTCCGGGTTCGATTCCTGGCCAGGTTCGATTCCCGCCTCTGCGTTACATTTAGACATTTTGGCATACATGCCAAAAAATCGTAGTCCAATGGCTTAACCACTGAGCTACTCCACGTGCTTGGTGGGTTTCCTCACACAGTCTAAAGACATGCAAGATCAGGCTAATTGGTGTTCCCAAAATTGCCCATAGTGTGTAAATGAGGATCCTGGGATAGGCTCCAGGCCCCCTGCGATCTATTATACAGGATAAATGCAGGTATAGACAGTGAGTGAGGATAAGGGACGCTCATCCACAAATTCCACATTCTGGTCGCTTATGTACAGTACATTCAGACTCACGTATGTCTATAGCAGTTACTATATCGTGCAGCGTGAGAAGGTCAGCGCAGATGACAAATTGGCAGTCCTGACCTCATTCTAAGCCATTTCCACAAATATTCCTGGGAGGCCAGCAATCTGATCATATCTCTGGTGTACTGACAAATTGGCACGATTGCTGATAGTATTGTTCTACATTAATAAACATAATTGGAAGAGTGATGAAACCCATTTGTTCCTGAATGACAGAAGAAACAACAAGTAGTTTGATGGTCTAAAAAAAATCAAATAAATAAAAGTAATGTAAAAAAGGTGTTTGAGTCAAATCGGGACTTTTGATTGCCCAGAATAACAGAACACAGTTGTAAGAGTAAAAACACTTTATTTCTCTATATAATCCTCTGCTACACTAATGCACTTATCCCAGTGTTCCACTAGTGCTTGGACATCATCAAGGTAGAAAGTTTTCTCTTCTCAGTACTATACCTGCGTCAGGTCTGAAATGCTGGCCTCCCAGGAACTCCTTTAATGGCCCAAACATATGGCAATGGCTCGGATCAATGGGGGATGTGGCGATAACATCCAGCCGAGTTCCTGTCACGTGCAAGTGATGTTGGTGTATGATTCCCACAGACAGATCTGCAAGTTGGCGACAAATTATGGTTCAGGCGTTCCATTTGCTTAACGATCACAGGAACGACTACAGTGCGCCAGGATCATCCTTGTTTAAAACATTTGCACCGGCCAAATATTTTCATCACTGCTCTGTAAAAATCAGTCCACTATACAGCATGTATTCATTCAGGAGAAATTTAATCCCTTTTTAACTTAAAAATTAAATCACTAATACTCACTAATACTTAGTATGAATAAATATGCCATAATAATACTTGGATATGTAGTAAGAAAGTACAGATAGACAAAGTATTTTCTATTCCTGCTTCACTTTGAATAACAGAGGAGAGAGAAAACAGGACCAGTTATGCGCTTTCAATTCCCAGAATTGCGCTCTTGATGATTTCAGGGTCAACAAGCGCCTTTCCCAGCGCTCTTTGATGTCGGGAGCAGGACAGAAAATTGCACTTAAGTGGCTTGTCTAAAATCAGCCAGGGGTGAGTACTGTTTGACATTCCCGCTTTCATTATTTCCTGCCCTTAATCTCAGTATTGCTCACAAAGAACGGATCAAATGTTAGTCGTAGCAGTGTACAGGTTTGACCCTTTTTTTCCCTTTCTTTTTTAAACTGCGTGCTTCGCCCTAATTCGTGGCCTTCCGCGATATCATTCCAGACACGGATGTTGTAATTTGGTCTTATCACAATCAGGAAATTGTGCTAGACAGCAGTGATGAAAAGCTGCTAGAGACGACCGCCTGAAAAGGCGAGGACGTGAGCGTCACTCGCGTTCGCAGCTCCAAATATGGAAGTGAGACATCTTTATTTGGCTTCCTCACTCAGCCCTGCAGGGAGGCTGTGCAAACGTCTGTGATGTTAGGGATTCGGCAATTAATTATACACACCTGCCACGTGCCTTCTTCCATAGGATTCGTGGCCGGGAGCTACACGGGAGCCCAAGTGGAAAGCCATAAGGATGTCAGTATAATGTTGACGGAGCTGTTATAAAAATGCTCATCGTAACCAGAAGCAAACAGCATGTCTTATCTGTGTAGGGTGTCGTTATGGATAAAATGCCTCCACGCCGATCGTTCTGGGCTGAGAATGAATCGGTATATTGTATAGGTGATTGCTGTGTAAAAGTCAAGCATTCAGGGTTGTAATTTCTTTTTTCTTTCCTCCCTTTAGGCCAGAGTAACAGGAAATGTCAGCGTAACATTTAGGAAATTAATAGCGGCTCGACAAACAGATCGTTTTTTTTTTTTTTTTTAGTCTAGGGGTGTCAATGATTTGATAAATGTTTCAGGAAGTAATTCTAACACATTAACACAGTAAGGAATAAAACGTGACGGAACACGCTGTTGAGAAGAGAAGAGAAGCAGTGACAGGGAGTTGAACAAATGACTGTTCCCACGCTGAAGTGGATTGTTTCCCTATAATGGCACATCCTGAGGTGGAGTCCTGATGTAACCGTAGACCCCTGATGAGCAACACAAGCGACGGTAGCAAGTAACGACTCGACCCGGCCTGCATTCGGGATTTGTTTCTATCCTCACATCCTCTTTCCTCTAGGGTTGGTGCATTGGCTGTGCTGAATTGCCCTTAGGTGTGAATGGCTATGTGAATGCGCACACACACACACACACACACACGGTGTCCTGCAATGACTTTGTGTCCTGTCCAAGGCTCTGTCTTTGCAAGGAACACTTTTTTTTTTTCCCTCTGACTATGTGCACTATGTAACTTTGTATGGTAATCTATCAATTGTGGTTAAGCCATCCATAAGTCCAGAAGGTACCATGTTTAAATCCCTCGACCACCAAGTTCTCCCTGTTGGGCCCTTGGGCAAGGCCCTTAACCCTAAACTGCTCAGATGTATAATGAGATAAAAATGTAAGTCGCTCTGGATAAGGCCATCTGCCAAATGCCTAAATGTAAGTAGTTCTGTTGTGCTGTACATCGGCACGGCAGTGATGTGGTCGTAGGCACGACGGCTGTACGGATATTCAGAACTGATATTGCTTTTATACAACAGTTCCACAAACACTTTTTATTATCGACAGAACTAGCGTTGAGCTGGCGCCAGACAGTTAGTGTCATTACCAGGGGTGAAATTACTTTTAAAATTCTGAATATGTAGCCAAAAGGCGAGGAGAATAAACCATGTAGGTGGTGGACAGTCCTGTAAATCTCTCAAGTTTCTCTTTATATTTGCACTTATTCCGCATTCGAAAATAGCATCCAACTTCCTGGGTTGAATCCTAGACAGGGTTACATGTAAAGCTAGTGAGCTACGTAGGGTGTATCCCTCGTTCCACACACCAAGTAGTGCCCTCGTTTAGGGGTTAGAGAGGGATTTAAGATTCAGCCTTGCGTGAGAAGCTAGTTAGCTTTGAAGCTTACGTTAGACATGAACAGAACAACATGGCGGTTCAGAGGCAATATATAAGGAGACAAAGTGTTGTTTAAGATGACATAAGATTATCATGGGTGTTTTCTCGCTGAAAATGATCCCGAGTTACTTTCACGAGTGCTTGATGACGGATAGTTAGTGTTATTAACGATTATTAGATCTCCTGTGACAAGGAGTGATACAGACCTGTATAGTTAAATGTCCCGGTGCTGTTACAGTCTAATATCACTACTCCTATCGTCCAATCAGCTTACTGACTAACTGTCGTATAATGTATGGAATTTTTGTTTCATGATTTATTATTGGGGCCCAAGCACTATGTTGTCATAGTGTGTCAGGGCCCTCTTGTATTGTTTTGAAATTGTATGGTATTTTATCATATTGTTTTGTGATGTACTCGTGTATTATATTATCCATCCATCCATCCATCTAGGAACCTCTGTAGTCTAAACAGGGACTGTGGAGGCCGATGGTGACCGTTGTATTTATTCCCATTTACACACTACAGGCAATTTGGGAACACCGGTTAGCCGAATCTGCATGTCTTTGGGAGGACACCAGAGCACCCAGAGGAAACCGACCAAGCATGAGGAGAACATACACACAGATTCTGAGACGATACTTACATTATCGCAGGGCGCACGCACATATACACACTCACACACCCATTCACACACTACGGGCAATTTGGGAATGCCAATTAGCCTAACATACATGTCTTTGGACTGTGGGAGGAAACCGGAGTACCCGGAGGAAAACCAACAAGCACGGGGAGAACATGCAAACTCCATGCACACAGAGACGGGAATCGAGCCTGGCCGGGAATCGAACCCGGACCCTGCGGTGCAAGGTGACAGTGCTAACCATTACATTTCATTATAATGTATTGTATTATATTCCATCATATCATATTGTATTGTGTTGCATGGCATAATATTTTGTCCTACACAATAAATGTATGGATGGATTTGAAAAAAAAAAAAAAAACATGTAATTGGTCAGTGTTACAATAATTGCATCAAAGTACAATATATTTCGCCTGGCTGGGGATTAACTACTGTCGTCTGTGATATTTAAGTGTTTAAGTTTTGCCTCATTATACGGCGCCAGCTGAGGAGCGGATACCATATGTAAGCAAGCCGTAAACACGTACAGCATGACCACCAAAAAAAAAAAGCCGGCATATTTTCGACCATTAACTGCTGCCTGCTGTAATGAATAATCATAGTATGGACTTAATATACAGTGACAATATTGTATATCACATGCAGATGCATGTTAAACAGAGTGAAATCACAGAATCTAACTGTTTTATGCCTCTGTTTATGTGACTAGAAATCCGTTTCCTAGAGCATGTTCACAAGCATCACTTATACTGTATATATATGTTATAGGGAAATCATAACCAACAAGCCTGCTGTGACATCTCTTTACAGAGCGCTTCAGAATATTAATAATTGTGATGATTATGCATCTTTCTTTGTTAAATGACAATGAGTTTATTATTATGTAGAGCTTCAGCCTGTCATGTTTGAATTAAAGGAGACTCAGAGAAGTGGTATAAACCCCATACCCTATGTGCATGTTAAAGACCCAGATAGACAACAGAGGATGTCCTACTGAAGCCAGCAAATCAGTGGTGCAGAGATTATCTTCAGCTCTTCATCTCTTTAAAATCCCCAGACTCCATCAGCAAAGGTCTGAATTACATGCCTCCGCCTCTTTATTTACCCATGGGTTAAAAAAAAAAAAAAATCTAATGCTTTTTCTAGAATTCTACTATCCTTGTCCATGTTATATAGTGTGTGGTATACTGTACAGATATAGCTGCATATTTAAATATGCGTGCAACAAACCCAATATAAGGTGTTTAAGCTTATTTCGAATTACTAAAATTTTTAAGCAAGGTAAATTCTCTACCAATGGAACATGAACTTTTTACTAGAAATACTGTAAGCTTAATACTTTTATATGTGGTTTGTTTTAAACTTCTTTTCAGAAATTATAGATATGTTTCTCTAGATGTAAGAATATTTCACTTTCTAAAGTGTCATTTTCTGCAGTGAGAGCAGAGATAACTCTTGGAGAAACATCGCCTGGACCCGATCCAATCTGCTCCTACAACACTAACCCATGATACTGTACGTTTTATAACGTTACAACACACTGGACATTTTGTTTGTCTTTGTGCAGGCAGACGGATCTAGATCTGATGTGATTTCACCCCCTGGACTTTTTGTTAGAATCCACCCAAGGTAGGAGGAGAAAGATCTGATCTGACTTTTTGAAAGACCTCACCCAGGAACAAGGAGCTACAGTAGATCTGATCTAACTCCACCCCCAGGACCTTTTGATGGAGTCTGCCCAGGCAGAAGGAGATTGATCTGATCTGACGCCACCCACTGGACTTTTTGTTAGTCTCTGTCCAGGCAAAAAGAGCAGGATCTGACTCCACCCCAGGACTTTTTGATAGACTCCATCCAGGCACAAGGAGCTAGATCTGATCTGACTTCACCCCCTGGACTTTATGTTAGACTTCACCCCAATTAGGAGGAGCTAAATCTGACCTGACTCCACCCGCTGGACTTTTTGTTAGTCCCTGTCCAGGCAGGAGGAGCTAGGTCTGATCTGACTCCACTCCTTGGACTTTTTTGTTAAACTTCACCCCGACAGGACGAGCAAGATCTGATCGTACTCCACCCCAGGGCCATTTGATAGGTCCATTTAACATCCTGGACTTTTTGTTAGACTTCACCCAGACAGGAGGAGCAGGGTCTCATCTGACTCCACCTCCAGGACTTTTTGTTACTCTGCCCAGACCGGAGAATCAAGATCTGATCTGACTCCACCTGCTGGACTTTTTGTTAGTCTCTGTCCAAAAAAGAGCAAGATCTGCCTCCACCCCAGGAAGTTTTTGATAGACTCTGCCCAAGCACAAGGAGCTAGATCCAGTCTGACCCCACAACCTGAAGTTTTCTTTCTGCAGCTAATATATTTCCTTGATCAAGGCCTTCAACTTTCATCAACCATCTGCAAAATTAACAAATGTCAGCAGGTGAGAACAATGATCAGTGGGCATGAGCTTGATCAGAGATGAAGAATGAGATAAACACAAAAGACTTCTTTTATGATCTTTACACAAAAGTTTCCCCAGCTGGTCCAATGCCACCGATTGATTAGTTGTTGCAAAGGCTGATTGACCAAATCGATACCGGAGCATTTTCATGCAGCCTCAGCATCACTAGATGAATGTTTGCTTCCCCGAAAAAACTCAAGATATTTCTTTTTAGCTTCCATGACTCATCTTCCTTTTTGCTGCCAAACACAGAGCAGCAGGATTTCGAGCCGAGCTCTCGCTGTGCATGGCTTTAAACCAAACGAGAGACATAACGACTTATAGAACTGCTTAATCCCAGCAGTAAAAAAAAAGCTCCAGCACTGTGTTTCCTTGGAATAAAATCACACGCAAAAGCTTCAGTAGCACCATGTTGACACAGAATAAGTTTGTCATGCTCGTAAATGGATTCATACATCAACATGACACCACAGACGGGAAGAGAAGTGGAGCAGGAGAACATTCATGGACGGGTCCATAAGCCACCGGCATCGAGTAGTGGAGGAGGGAAGGCGGGGTTCTCTATTTATCTAAAGAGGTGAAATTATAAGCCAGTGAGAGCTCTAATTCACTCCTATTATAAAAAGTGATACCCTTATGTAGTATATGTCATATGGGCTTTGAAGTGCAGAAATATGGAACGCCAGCAGGGCCAAAACATCTACAAATCAATTAGGCTGTGTATTAGGGGTGGGAAGATCGATGTTTTTGATCCCGACTTGAAAATCAATACAGTGTGCTCTGTTTAAATATTGTAGGATGTACCGTAATACAAGGGTGAGTCAAAAATTATCGGCACTTTGGATGTAGAATTTATTTTAATGAACTCTTAGAAAATACAAACTGTATACATCAATATCATCAAGTTTTCATGTTAAATTTTTTTAGGCTGAGCTGCGAATGCACCGCTGTCTTCATTTCTTCATCAGAAGTGAATCTTCATCCTAGTAGGTCTACTTTCAGGGAAAAGGTGAACTATAGGGAGGATGATTTAACACCTCAAAATAACGTTTATGCAGAGTGTCGACAGTGTGGGCAGAAGTGTGTGGATGATGTGCGTCATCATGTGAGATCACAACACCCTCGGATATCAGTCCTCCAGAGTTTAGGCTTCAGCTCTTCAATAAGCGTCTCACTGTTTGATTGTTGAACATTTCTCCAGATATTGTTTCAATACTGGCCCTTGAGAATCCCACTTTTTTGAACTTTTTCATCTTTCTTGGTTGGTGATTGAGGATGTTTCCGTTCCAGTAGTGATGTTCTAATCTCACCATCTCATCGTCTTATCACCAGTAATGATTCTCTTTAAGAAACTTTTACGTTCCTAATCACTGCACACCGATCATCTTCCGTGCGAATCACAAGTGGGGCGTCCATATTTACTCACACCGCAGTTACAAACGAACTGATGTAACACGTTCACACCTGCACAGCAATAGCCTTGAACGGAAAGCGCTGATAAGACCAACAGAAGTTTTAATCCAACTTTTGTATTAATTGTTTCAGTGAGATGTTGGTTCACTACAAGCCAGCAATTGATTTTACACGTCCCTGGAAGTGCCAAGGTTCCTCCTAGGCCATGATTTAATATTTAATCTCTGGAAGATATTTTGGCCAAGTGTCTGGTGTATAATAGATCAACTCCCACAGCTGGAAGTGCTTTCAAGACTAATCGCTGACAGGCTTTAGTCTAAATGAGCCTGTAATTAAAAGTCTGTAGGCTTGTTTTTTTTGTGATGACTAAAGAATAGGAGAACACACCCCGGCGAACTCATGATTTGCCTGTGAATTGAAAGCAAATAAAAACACACACTTTTCTCATTGCTAGGAAACAGAAACAACAATTCTTCAACAATTGAGGCACAGCTTTTTACTTCAGTCAGTGTGTGTGTGTGTGTGTGTGTGTGTGAGAGAGAGAGAGAGAGAGAGAGAGAGATAATTATTCAGCTTCTTGTAGTACAGGGACTCGTGGTGCAAAACCAAGTTTTTTTTTTTTTACTCTGCCAAACACCAGATGCAATTTAAAAAAAATTTTTTTTTACTTTTTTCTTTTGTCTGATTTACGCTAGCTTGCTCAGACTGCTGGTGTAATGCAGGATTCTGCGCCCTTTTGTACACTTTGATATTATTCAGGATGGTAAAACAAGCATAATAACCCAAGCATAACCTGAGCATTGTGCATTCCATTGTTCATCCTTATGCACATACTATATACTACATAAAAGGGAAAATCCACCATGAGTAATTTGCATCTTATTATTGTGCATCTTTTATTGACATGGTCTATTCCATTATGTCTACCTAAAGAGTGAAATGCGGCAAAAAATCTGAAAAATCCGGCTTCCAAAGGTTCAGCTTTTCAGCATTTCCATCATCAACGCTGTCATTCTTGTCATCTCACTTGTAAAGGTATTGAATTTTGCTTTATCAATACCTTCTTGCTGAAGTTACGCGAGTTTACTCCGACTTAGCCGCTAGAGTTCCACATGTTGTTGTGAATGTCTCTGGAAGAGATGCACAGAAAGATATTATAATGAAAGTTGAGTGAATGCCAAATGAATGTAAAAGTATGATTTTTTAAAAATCTAAATTCTATATTACTTCAATAATGACTACAACCTATAACAGCAGAACCCTCTAAAGTCTGGCTTTTTTTTTTTTGTGTGTCCCCCCAGGGGGATTGATTCCAGAACCAGAAATCCCTGGATAGTCCCTTGTATAACATGTCAAAGCATTTGCATATAACCTACATACAACCTCGTGTACTGTATACTTAAAAAAAAATCCATGGATTACGTCTCATAACAAATAGCTAAGCAGGTCAAGGTTCTGAGTTATTAATCAGACGGTTGGTGGTTCAGGTTCAAGCCCCAGCTCCACCTAGCTGCCACTGTTGGACTTTTGATCATGGTCTTTTTTCCCGCCTGCTCCAGGGGTGCTGTATTACACCATCGAATCCTGGATTACACCAGTCTGAGCAAGCTGGTGGAAATCAGATGATTCTTTATGATTCATGTACTAAAAATGAACGAATCCATCAAAGGGCAAGAGAGGGGGGAAGAAATGAAATACAGGAAGGAAATAAAAAATTGCATCTGGTGTTTGTGGTATAAAAATGAAAGAAAATTGAGTCCCTTTGGCTGCTCCGAGACCGTGGTATAATTTGCCTTTTAATACAACGTTGCCTCAAATCTGGCTACTTTCAAATCTTTGATAAAAACTTATTGGCTTTTAATTCCTAAAGGATGTTGAGTTTCTGTTGTTTTCTTTTATATTTCTTGACTGCTAATTGTTTGTGAATGGCGCCATTTTGTTGTTTTTGTTTTTCTCTATAGTTTTAACTAGAACTTTATATTGTATTGTATCTTGTTATAAAAGATGCTGTATGAATAAACATGATTCGATTTAATTCTTCTTCTTAAAATCCAGTTTAAATGCTATTGAACTGTATAGTGAATTATGACATAAAAATGCAACATTTTTATTTTCTCATCAAGAAGTTACATTTTATTCTCATTATATATGTCTGAACAGTTGAGGAATGAGGGCCTTGGTGTGGTAGCTTGGTGGTGCTGGGGTTTCGAACTTGGAACCTTCGGTTTGATAGTCCAATACCTACTCCTACCCTTATCCCTTTGTGGCAATTTTATTTCCAGAGAAACAAAGAGTGCACACGACTATGAGTGCTAAAGAGACCCTAAGGACCTGTGAAATGGTGGAAAAGCTACAGCAGTCTATGTCTATACATTACTTGATTTACACGTATTCAGCATAGTGCTTTGTGTCCTGAAAATGCAAGGTTTGTTTTTTTTTATACAAATATAAATAATTTTAATTTGCTGTAGGTTGAATGTGTGAATTTGGAGGCGATAGATGTAGAGGGCCAACTGTACAGTACTAATAATGAATATACAGCACCGTTATGAAGAAAATAATGAACTACGCCACGGATATTTATGTGGAAATATATTTAGGGTGGAGTTTTCCCTTTAAAGCATCAGTCATCCATTCTAATCTGCCGAAGAGGTGGCACAACCAGTTATTAGGTTTAGGGAGCAATTACTTTTTCACATATGGCCAGGCAGGTTTGGACAATTTTGTTTCCCTTAATAAATTAAATCATCATTTAAAAACTGTGTTTTGTATTTACTCGGGTTTCCTTTGTGTAATATTAAAATTTGTTTGATGATCGGAATCATTTAAATGTTAAGTTAAGTTCTAAGTTAAGCCTTTATTTGTCACATATACATTACAGCACGGTGAAATTCCTTCTTCACATATCCCAGCGTAACTGGGGTCAGAGCGCAGGGTCATCCATGATACATGTGACGAATATGCGAAAGATCAGGAAGGGGGCGAATACTTTTTCACAGCACAACATACTGGGGATTGGACAAGGAAACTGAAACACTGGCCAGTTTAGTGTTGGAGGTCTAATGGCTAAATTTGACCTGCCGTGGTGGCCAATCTACATTGACTGCACATTCCACCTGTAAGATCAGTGTGTGAAGGTTTAATCAGCAGAGTAATAGCACAGTTTTGCTTAAAATATTGCAATGCACACAACATTATGGGTGACATATCAGAGTTCAAAAG
>JAQQZS010000021.1:6120372-6131706 GCA_030068045.1 Platyallabes tihoni | reverse complement strand
TGTTGTTTTTAGACGAAGAAACTCTCGCGTTGCGAAACTTTCGCGGCAACAATACAAAAACAGGAAGCTACGTCACCCAACAGGAAGCTACGAATGTGCTCCGAATGGCCACACCCTTTCACTGTCCAACAAACCCATAAGTCACATCCCCTTCACTACCCAATACACCCATAGGCCACACCTCCTTCAATGCCCAACAAACCCATAGGCCACACCTCCTTCACTGGCCAACAAACCCATAGGCCACACCCACTTCAGTGCCCAACAGACACACAGTCCCCACCTCTCATTGCCTAACAGATACATAGGCCACACCTCCATTACTGCCCAACAAACACATAGGAAACAAAAACTTCACTTCCCAACATGCATATAGGCCACACCTCTTTCAGTGAACCATGTAGACAGTTTAGCCAGACCTTCTTCACAACAATTTACAGGAACTCAGCTCCACCTCATTCACTGGGATGAATATTTATAGACACCACATTTATTCACACACTTGGATCCATTTAAATTTGTCAATCTACCCACAAGGCTACCTACTATCTACAATATTTCTGGGAAGTGGGAGCACCTAAAGAACCGAGAGGAAACCCACACAGACACAAGGAGAACATGTGATACTGTGGGGTTAATATGATAAGGTTTCTAAATAACAGTATATTAGTAATATGCGTAGGGGCTCAGTCAGACACACATAAACAACACATGCTGATGCGTGCGCACACACACACACGTGCTTGCATGCACACGCACACACACACACACATGAACCTGCTGTGCTAAATACTCACAGACATCAAATAGAAAACCCACTGAGAGCCCAGTGAGAGTGTGTGTTTGTGAACGAGATGGAAAGCAGGCTATCAGGAGTAGCAGAAAGCTTACTGGCAGCATTTTTCACTGCAGCCCTCGAGCCTTCAGCCAGACTGCCATTTACACTTTACACACACCACAGACACACACACACACACACACACATGTGCACAAGCTACAGTAACACAGCCTGTTTTTCTTTGCTGCATACCCTGACATTTGTTCGGTTCTCCTGCTAAAGCTGTGAATCGGCAGTGTGGGATATTCCACTACGGCCACGCACCTCAATCAGCACCATTTTGAATTTCATGAGGACATTTGGTTATAGGGAAATAAAAATCCCCTCTCTTGGCTCTAGCTTTAGAAGTGTTTACTGACTGCACATTAGTTAAGTCAATTCCGTTTTAATTGTCATTCCATCATCGGACATAAACAGGACGTAGGAGGATAACAATTAAAAAAATATTTAAAAAGAGAAATTTTAATGTCATCTTCTTTAATTTACTTGGCCCTTTTATTGCGACGCTGCTATTTCAATAAACATTTGAGATCGGAGTTGTAATGCGGAATGTTTCTCAGTGTGATAACTTACAGTGCAAGCAAGTTAAAGCTTAGAACAAAATAAAAATGAATATAATATTATACAGTACAAACAAGGTCAGAAAAATTGTAACAAATGAATATTCAAAAGAAAATTCCATAGAGATTTATGTCTACTTTAACAATGGCTTTTTATGTTATTTTTAGGAATTTCATCCTAGCACTGTTTGTGGTTCATTATTCTGAAAGATGCAGTAACTGTGCACTATTTAAACTATTTAACTATTTAAAGGTTCTTTTAGAGTCATGATAATTAAAACTGCTTTGAAAAATAACGGTAGTAATATATTGACACAATTATATTGTTTAATACTGAATTTACAGCAACCATTTCATCAGAATATTATATAGTCCAGGGGCGAGTGTTCGATTTCCGCCTCAGGTCTGTGAAGGAGGTGTGGCCTATGGGTTTGTTGGACAGTGAAGGGGTGTGGCTTATGGGGTTATTGGACAGTGAAGGGGTGTGGCTTATGGGTTTATTGGACAGTGAAGGGGTGTGGCTTATGGGTTTGTTGGACAGTGAAGGAGGTGTGACTTATGGGATTGTTGGACAGTGAAGGGGTGTGGCTTATGGGTTTGTTGGACAGTGAAGGGGTGTGGCTTATGGGTTTGTTGGACAGTGAAGGAGGTGTGACTTATGGGTTTGTTGGACAGTGAAGGGGTGTGGCTTATGGGTTTGTTGGACAGTGAATGAGGTGTGGCCTATATGTCTGTTGGACACTGAAGGGGTGTGGCTTATGGGTTTATTGAACAGTGAAGGGGTGTGGCTTATGGGTTTGTTGGACAGTGAATGAGGTGTGTCCTATATGTCTGTTGGACAGTGAATGAGGTGTGGCCTATATGTCTGTTGGACACTGAAGGGGTGTGGCTTATGGGTTTATTGAACAGTGAAGGAGGTGTGACTTATGGGTTTGTTGGACAGTGAAGGGGTGTGGCTTATGGGGTTTTTTGGACAGTGAAGGGGTGTGGCTTATGGTTTTTTTTTGGACAGTGAAGGGGTGTGGCTTATGGGTTTGTTGGACAGTGAATGAGGTGTGGCCTATATGTCTGTTGGACAGTGAAGGGGTGTGGCTTATGGGTATGTAGGAAGTAAAGGGATATGGCCTACAGTACTGTATGTGCCTATGTGCCTTGTTGGTCTGAACAAAGGATGCATGGCTTCCTGCCTGTCTGAGTCGTGGCCTTTTTGCTTGTTACCCGTTGAAGAAAACGTGTCCCCTGCTCCACAAAGCACTGATTGCACTTTACTGAATCACATTATATCACATCATTTCAAATTAATCAACCTCTAAATCCCATTATATTAAATTACTGCCTGCTTTGGATCTATCTGTCATACTTTGGATCATTGAGCACACCAAGATGCGCTTGTGTCATTAAACGTTGATGTTATGTTAACTCGGAGTAACTAGGGATTCACTGTTATTATGTTTATATGCTTCTGACAAGTACAGCCACTTACGAGTGGTCTTAAAACCTTGCTCCATTGTGACATTTTAATATTCTTGACATTTTTATATTCTCGCTGGAGTTCTCCTCGAGTCACTATGTAATTGTTTTCATCTCGGGTAGCTATGTGTCGGCTCCTTCATTCCAGCTCTTGCTCCGACTTTGTGCATCCTTCCCTTTTTCCTTTATCGTCTTTGATCTTTATCATATCAGACCGAAAAGAGAAGTGCTGCTCATTATTTGGCCTGGCAGCGGCCCAGGAGTTCTTGGTCCTAAATGTCAGTCACTCGTGAGGATTTTGACCCTTTGAAAATGTGGAATAGAGCACTGGGGAGATGAGAGTCGACACTAACCTTTCGTTCTCCAGAATATGGATGTATTGATTAATGCGAGGCTGTGATACGTCTTTGCCTTTTGTGTTTGTACAGGTGTGCGCACTTTCCTGCATGCGCAGCTTTAATGAATTACCAGCTTTCATTTGTATAATTTAACACCCTGTCTTTGTGCATTTGAGTGTGAAGAGCTCAAGCGCCGACAAGGCCAGTGTAAAGGAGCGTGAGAAGGTGAAGGCCGTAGACCTGAATGATCTCTCTCTCTCTCTCTCTCTCTCTCTATCTATCACTATCTCTCCCTCAGTAATTACTGACTGCGTGATGTGAAAAGAGGCTTATTGGATTCACGTTTCAGTGCCTTCCATCTCTTTACGTCTGGACACGTACTGAACCGGCCGCTGCCTCCAAACCCAGATATCTCTTGCTATTTTTGAGGAATTAGCATTGGCGATTCCGAGTTTCACATCGATTCTGCAGACTCGGCAGCATCAACAGACGAGAAAAGCAGCAGATGATGCGGGAAATACTGTAATGCGTCCTGCTTGGTGACTTACGTTTCAGGCTTTTTGATGCCTGAGTGCACCTGGGACAGCTCACACAAGGAAATGTGTCCTTGGTTGAGACGTTCTCTCTCTCGCTCTTTCTCAAACACACACACACACACACGGCAAGTTTCACTGCTTGTCGTCATGAATCAGAGATTTACATCTGCCAGTCTATCACGTTTTTTGATCTCGCCTCCTTATCAGGATGCAGACAAGCCAGTCAAAGTCAAGAGATTGTGGACTATCACTTGGTATGCTTAAGGCACGAAACGACAGCGAGACAGAACACGTGTGAAACACGTCCGTCTGGTGAAAATGGCAGCGCTTCTGTCGGTGTGTGCTGTTGGGTCGTGACCCCTCCCCCTCTGCCCTCTTCTTTCATGCCTCACTTTGCGTGTTGACCTCCTGGGAAAACAGTGAGCTCCGTGATGGACTCATGCTAAAAGACTAAGGCTGAGAGACACAGGAAGAGAAGGGAAGGAGGGTTAGATGAATGGTTGCCTGGCAACAGAATGAGGCAGTCAAAGGGAGCTTTTGGTTCGCCTTCTGTTACATGTCCTGAGCAGGACTGTCACATGTCAAAAGAGGGGATTATGGGATGGCTGCCGCATGCTTTTTCTGGAGAAAGAATCTGCAAGAAGGGGCTAAGAACTTGACGTACGTAATCGAGGCACGATCTGGATAGGAACTACGGATTCAGAGCGGCACGTTCATTGTTCTAAAAATACAAAAGACCGTGTAGAGTTAAGTCAGGGAAGAGGAGGATCAGAGAGAGGAGAAACAGTGAGAGTAACATGAAGTTTCAGTGAATGAGAGCGAGAGAGAGAGAGAAAGAGAGAAGTGTTACACCTCAGGTGCAAGCGAATTTTCATGCTTCCATGCCCACATTAGCGTTTGTGGATTTGTGTGGGTTTGTGTTGATGAGCCATGCTAATCCTTCAGAGCACCAAAGCAACCACACCAACACACTCACATCTATCTATCTATCTATCTATCTATCTATCTGTCAAACCATAATGTCTCTACTCCTATTATATCTGTACATCCATCCATCCGTCCATCCATACAACAATTCACAGTCTATTCTCATTTTATCCATCCACCTAACATTTAATATCACCCTAATTAACCAACATCTACCACCCATCCATCAATCCACTGCCACCCTATCCTTTATTCATCCTTCTTTAAACCCATCTTTGCTCTTTAAAATGGTCTGCTCTCCCATTATCATCAATCTAACCATTTAATATGTACCATGCATTCATCCAACCATCCATCCATCAATCCATCAATTCACCCACTTTCCACCCATTCCTTTATCTAACAGTTCTTCAACAATCCACCAATCCACTACCCCTATTCCTTTAGTCATACTTTCTAAAACACCATCAACAACCCTGCTTCCATCCTACAGTACAAATCACCCTACATTCCATCCATTACTCCATCCATATAGTATCTCCCACCTAGTTCTTTATTCCATTCACCCATTCATCCATGTTCTTATAAACCCACAATCTCTCTCTATTTAAATATTTTTACCAGAAGCCAGTACTCTACATCCACCCTTTCTACCATCCACTCTCTGCTCTCCCACTGCCCATCTGCCCGTTTTTACCCAATTACCCAATGTCTAACATCACCCCAATTATCCAACATCTCCCATCCACCTAATCATCCAGCATCTACCATTTACCTAACCATGCAACAATTACCATACACCAAACCATTTCAGATTTAACTGTGCCATAATTATCCAATATCTACCATCCATCAAGCCACTGCCACTCTTTATTCCTTTATTCATACATTTTTAAACACATATTTCCTCTACCCATCCAATATACGTATACCATCCATCCATCCATCCATACCATCAACCTATTTTCCACTAATTCATTTATCTAGACATGTTTTAACAGCCACCAATCCACTGCTGTTACTGTAATGGCAACCATGCATCCATCCATCCATCCATGCATTCATTCATCCATCCATCCATCCATCCATCCATCCACTTTCCACCAATTTTTTATCCAGTCAAATGATGTAAGTATAAACATATCTGTATATGGTAATTCCATCTACCAGTACATCCATACATCCATTCATCCATCCATCCATTCAGCAATCCATTGTATTCCATCCACCTACCCAACCACATCTATCAACACTACTTCCATCCTACATTCCATCTACGTCTCCATACTGTATATGTACTGTTTTCCACCAAGTTATATATTTAGACCCATCCATCCATCTATCTATCCAGCGATTCATACTTTCATCAACCCTGAGTGTACCTGGGACAGCTCACAGAAGGATATGTGAAATTCTCTCTCTCGCTCTCTCTCTTTTTTTCTCTCAGCCTCTTGTGAAATATGTGGTGACATACAAATAAATTCCTCCATCCCTCCATTCATACATACAGCCAGAAGCAGCCGGAAACAGTGTAGCACTCTCAGCATCGCTCCTCCATGGTGGAATTGTTGTGATAATCTGTCGTCACTCAGGCCCTGCTTAACCGTTAACTTTCTGCTTTCTGTTGTGAGCAGTCATTTTAAAGCAAGCAGCTTTGGAAAAAAAAAGTGCCTTCCTTCATTGTATTGCATGAAACACGTTACGGCACATGTATTCATTCGTGCCCCTTGGAGAGCGCTTCAACTCTGTGCACAAGCTGCAGAAATTGCTTTCTATTGTGAGCAGTGCGCCGAGTCTATAATGCCTGGAGTGGCACGCTACCTCTCTCAACCTTCCCACCTGCATATCAGATTAGTGCAGGAATGGGGCAAGTCTATTGAATTTTAGTCACATTGCTTTGGGTGGAAGTTGAGTGTGTAATTTCGAGTGTGTATGTGTGGTTGAAAGAACCGTTGTAGAACGTGCACACACCCTCACTCCATGTCTAAGCAGCACCGGTCGCGTCCTAGATTCTCCCCCCCTGTTATCTCTCTTCTAGAGCTCAGGCTCTCATCATGTTAAAGTGCCTCGCTGCAGCAGCATCATCTCACACCTCCCTGTTTTTATCATCCTTCATCGTAGCATACACAGTTTAATCAAAAAAGATACACACGAGATGAGAAAACAATGGTCTGTGGAAATCATTCATCTAGTCCACTGCATCCCTCTCACTGGGAACGACATGTGCAGAAGCACCTCTGAGTCACGGCGCAGCTGGGTGGAGATGGAATATGGATGAGCGGGTGTCACCGAGCTCTGTTCCACGCGAGGGAAGACGCCTAGCGGAAGATGAGTCACTCGAAGGGGAAGCAGGAACGCCGACGAGGAGTTGGAAGTGGGACGGGAGGATTTGGTGGAGATCAAAGCAGGTGTATTTCAGCGTTTTCTCCCGTCATATGTCTTGCTCTCCGTCTCTCTTCTTGGTTGGAGATATTTTAAATTCCATCGCTCTCCCTCGTTGTCCTCGTCTTCCCCACTAAAGAAATATGACTTTTTCTCTTTACGTTTCCATTGCACGCTCTCTCTCACGGATCTGGTCAATTATTGATTTGGCATGATTGCTCTTTTTCTCTTTTTAATATTGTAAGGCTGACTGAGTTCACACTTCTTGGTGTTCCATTATAGGAAAATAATCAGCAACAAAGTTTTAATAACAGCACATCCAAAGTGTTTTATTCCTCATATCCAACACCGATTTCTCATTGCTAATATATTTTTTTCATTTATCAAAGAATGAAACGTCTTGCTTTTTATTCATCTCCAAAATAACGTATTACGTTCCTTATGTACTGTATGTACCGTCCACGAATATATCCGTCGTTTCCGTTGCCAGCTTGACACCCGATTGTATGGCGGTGAAGGACCTTACTTAAAGGTCCAACAGCTGCAACCTGGCGGTGTCTGGGCTCTGACCGGGGACCTTCTGGTCTGCAGTCCAACACCTTAACCACGGAGCCACCCCTACCTCCTACGTACCTCATAGCCGTACAAATTTACATTTGACTGTTACAAAGTACTGGAGACTCCTTCCAAATTTTTTAAAATAAGACTTAAATCAAGCATCTTAAACAAAATATCACCAATGATATCTTAAGATTTTAATAAGCATGCATCAGAAAACCTTTTACTCATGATCATGTCTACATACTGTATGTAGGTATAATGCTTATAACAAATTTTGGAAAAGTTGGAAATGTAATGCAACTTCTGATGCTTGTAAGTATTCCATCTCCATTAATCTCAGGTCATTAGATAACACGGTGCACTTTTTATGACCTTTAAAAGCTTTTGACATTTTCACTCATTCAGTGCTGAAAAGGTTGTCAGGTGCTGGAATGACGTGAGGAAGGTTTTTTTTTTCGAGTTGAGTCTCAGTTTTAAGGAGTACTGCAAGGTTCAAGTTTAGACTCTGTGTCATTGTTTTACATCAC
The DNA here is from genome assembly GCA_030068045.1 of Platyallabes tihoni. Taxonomy (NCBI): domain Eukaryota; kingdom Metazoa; phylum Chordata; class Actinopteri; order Siluriformes; family Clariidae; genus Platyallabes; species Platyallabes tihoni. Next base: position 6,123,567 of record JAQQZS010000021.1, on the reverse strand, counting down.
CCACTGTTAGGTAAACACACTACAAAGTCTGTTTATATAGGGATGTTTGAGTGAAACTGGGACTTTCTGTATCTCTATAATCCCCTGCAACACTAATGCACTTATCCCAGTGTTTCACTAGTGCTTGGATACCATCAAGGTAGAAAGTTTTCTCAGAAACGCTGGCCTCCCAGGAACTCCTTTAATGTTTCCAGCATGTGGAAAGGTCTCAGAGTGAGGGCAAAGGACTGTACGGGGGATGTGGCAATCACTCTCATTGATTGTCTTATTTATTATTACAGTATACACTATATTTAAAGGTTTGGGGATAATGCAATTCCTTGCTTTCGGTATCTTCTCTATTAAAAAGTAAGACTAAATTTTGCACTGACTGTGCATTGTGATTGTGTTAATCTCTGATTGGATGCATTTAAAGTTTAACCACTAAATAGATTAATTAATTTGAATAAATAGACAGACTGGAGTATATACAGTACAGTATCATAGACAAGAGTCTTTATTTTCTTACAAAAAACTATGGCGTATTTTATTCAGTTCTTATCTATGGAAGCACGATTTACATTACTGCACTTCTCATCATCCTTAAAATGCGATTTTGTGTATCACACTCGAATTATCTTCCTTGGTGGTTATTTAGGATTACTCCTCTAACAATGTATAGCGGGATGCGATAGAAGACTAGAGCAGAGTGCTTGACACTTGGGAACTTCCACACAGTGATTTAAGCATCGGAACAAAAGAAAGTCCGACGGGAGAAGAACAATACAGCGAGTTTAACAGTAACAAACGGAGACAACAAAGCACCAGATAACTCAGAGCGAGGAAAACACCAAAGGGCTTGGCACGGCACACATGCAGTAAAACATGGGTTTAAATAGTCTTATGAATGAGGAACAGGTGCATGTCATAACCTCTGAGCGCAGTGATCAGCTGTGACATCATTACGGGGATTAATCTTTGGCTTTTCTTTTGTGTTGCTCCCCAGATTGTTCCCCAGTGGGCATGCAGCATGTGACGGCACTTCCTTTCTTTTGTCTACTTTATCAAACTTCGCTTCTTGCTCTGGGTTTAAAAGTGTTCATTCATTCATTCATTTGTTTGCGAATTTACTGTGACTTTTGCTGCTTGTGGCCATGGTGACTAGATAAGTCTAGACTCTTCCAATCTCAGACCATACATTTCAGTTCCTCTGGACCAAATGTTCCAGACAATTTCAGGCCAATTTGTGGATTTGTAGATTTATAGCCCCCAGGGGAAACCATCAAGGGGTATCGTTTAGAGTTGCCCGGACCAGCTCTTCTTGCTTTTGGCTCTAACCTGGGGTTCATCTGGTTATTCTTTTTTTGGAGGATATAGAAACTTGTAGTGGAGTCTTGTCTTGGTGGAGATTTTTGGTTCCTGAGCTTTGGAGTTTTGGTCCCAGCTGATGACCATGAGGTTGGTAGAGGGGTGTGGACTGACCAGTGAACAGACAGACTTGCCTACAAACTGAGCTTCTGCTTCAGTGGTTTTTGCTCCATTTCGTCAATTTATCTTCTACTGCTTCTTTTTTGAAGCTCATCTGAGCATGGCAAAGGCTCGGTTCTATGTCTAGTTTCTTTTCACCACTGCAGTCTTGCTATTTTTGGCTACTGACTGAAGATGAAGGGTTTGAATCCCTCTGCACATTGCAGTATGCAGTGACATAGCGGAGCAGTTTCTTACTGTTTTACTATGATGGCATGACCAGTGTGGATAAAACACTAATACATGTATTAAGTGGTGTGTGCAAAATGACTTCCTGGTCACTGCACAGATTTGACCTGCAACCTTTTTCTGCAGCTTGGGCAACTGTCCATCCATCCCTACTGCACTAGTGGCATCGACCCAGTAGGAGTCCTTCTTGTCTTTCCACTTGCATCACCTCGTCATCCTTCTTGTGCAGTGGTTGAGCTTGTGCTTGGCGTAGGCGGTGAGGTTGGTAGTCTGTGCGTATCTTGACATGCTTTTAGTTTCTCTAGCCATAGTGGCTCTCTGTTCCTCCACAACTCACCAGATCATACTTGATGTTTTCTTTAAGTCTGATATAAAAGACTGTCAGGGAAGACTTTTGTAGTTCTCCCCTGCCAGGATCTGGAGCTCTGCCCTGTATTCTGACACAGGTTGGGCTCCTAGTTTCAAGTCAGTCCTCACTCTGTTCTTCCTTTCACTGACTGGATTATAAAAACACAACAGGAGGCTGATAGTTTCTACTAAGACACATGCTGGAGCTTTCTGATCCCACAGTGCTTTAACCCATGCCAGTGTCAGATGTGAAAGGAGCAACATGATAAATGACTTTAAAACAGCAAACCAGAGGATTCCCACAGGGAAAATACAACAGTTTATTATAGTAATTACTACACACTGCAGTAAACTGTAGCATTTATTATAGTAATTGACTACATGCTGTAGTAAACTGGTGTATTTACTATAGTAATTGACTTTACTCTGTAGTAAACTGTAGTATTTACTATATAACTGACTACACACTGCAGTAAACTGTACTGTTTACTATAGTAATTCGTGACATGCTGTAGTAAACTGGAGCATTTACTATAGTAACTTACAGCGTATTATAGTGAACAGTTGTATTTACTATAGGAATTGTCTACACACAGAGTAAACTATAGTATTTACTATAATAATTGACTACACGCTTTAGTAAACATTTGTATTTACTATAGTAAATGACTGCATGCTGTAGTAAACTGTAGAATTTACTATAATAACTGACTACATGCTGTACGAAACTAGTATTTACTATAGTAACTGACAACACATTGTAGTAAACTGTAGTATTTACCGTAGTAATTACTACAAACTAGTAAACTGTAGTGTTTACTACAGTATAGTAAACTGTAGTATTTTCTATAGTAATTGACTCCCTGATGTGGTAAACTGTAACATTTAGTATAGTAACTGACTATACAGTGTAGTAAACTGTAGTATTTACAATAGTAACTGAGTAAATGCTGTAGTAAACTGTAGTATTTATTATAGTAACTAACTACATGCTGTACTAAATTGTAGCATTAATTATAATTACTGACTACATGCAGTAGTAAACTGTAGCATTTACTATAATTACTGACTACATGCTGTACTAAACTGTAGTATTTACTATAATTACTGACTACATGCTGTACTAAACTGTAGTATTTACTATAATTACTG
>JAQQZS010000021.1:6074407-6097152 GCA_030068045.1 Platyallabes tihoni | reverse complement strand
AAGCTGTCCACTCTCTCCACTGGGCTCCTGTTGATGATGGTGGTCTGGTAGTTCCTCTCCTGCTTTGTACTAAAGTCTACTATCAGCTCCTTTGTCTTACTGACGTTCAGGAGGAGATTGTTCCTCTGGCACCAGTTCTCCAGATCTCCAGAAATTAAATGTTCATTTAAAATTGTATTTTGTGTTTACTCCGGTTATCTTTGTGTAATATTAAGATTTGTTTGATGATCTCTACCGATTGATCTATTGGTCTGTCTCTCTGTCCATCTGTCTATGTACTGTATATACCGTATATATATATTTTGCCTTTGCATGTGCATGTATATATGTGAGAGAAATATCTCAGATCAAAGGCATTGGCATTTATTTGACATTCTGAACTGACCACCCAAACCTGCAATATCAAAGAGCATCAGAGAGCCTAACCTCAATTTCAACTGGACAATAAATAAACGTGTCTGCTGTTTTCAGTGAGAGAGAGAGAAAAAGAGAGAGAGAGATGGGAAAAATCACGTTGGCCTCACTTACAGTACAAAAAGCCCTGTTTATTTTCTAATACATCTTGATATGAAGGTCATTCAATTATTCAGCCCTTGAAGCCCTCTATGTCTCCATCCATCCACTCATTCGTCTATCCAAATCCTGCCATTATTATACACACATTTGCTTTTTCCCTCCACACACCCTACATTCTCTCTAGTTCCTCATTCAGTCCCTTGGTGTTTCTTTAATTTCTCATATTACTTCTGCTGGATGTGACCGTTATGTGGAATTGCCACATCTATCACCAGTGCTGTTTCCTGCTCCTTGTTTATTGTTAATATGGTCTGGTAGGTTTGCTGTTACTGTACCTGCTCATCTGTCTGCAGTGCCATAGGTCTTATTCCAAATTTAGGACTGACCCATCCAAAAGATTAAAGCGTTACATAAACCATATATAAACGCTAAGCTTACTCTTATTGTACTATCATCTACTGCTCCTTCGGTTTATACTCAGGTGTATTTCAGTCTGTATTTCCTGCAGGTATTTTGCTGTACACAGTATAATCCCTTTCACTACGGCCGCTACTGAGTTTTTTTTTATTTTTTTTTTTTTACCTCCTCTGAACATTTGAGCCCCGAGCCTGTAAACACATTCTGGATTAGAATTATTTACATAAAAAAAGAAAATTGTGTTAATCTGTTGAAACTACAGCTAACTGATCATAAATCCAGTAACCTAATTAGCTAGTGTAGCTACCACTCATCCAATCACTGTGCATTCTCCGGTCTCTATCTACTGAAAACTTGGCTTCAGTCAACAATAACAGAACCACCTTCTCTTGACACAGAACCACACCGATCAATTAACCTATAAAAGTCAAACGTATTCATAGTTTGTGTTTTGTCAATGACAGCAGAACTTTAAATGTCCCATATTTTACAAGTCTCAGAGGTCCTCTACAGTGTGTGTATTAATGCTCCAGATGAAATACTTTTTAGATAATGCATTGTTTTGCTATCTACTTTCCTCCTCTTCCAAACATCCCATTTCAGTGTTTATTTAAATGAGTCACGCCCAGTCAGAGAACAACAGAGCTGAGCACGGCTGTGCAGAGATAAGCAAGTATATTCTTATATGAGGTCACATTAGGGGTGAAATATGATTGGCCTGGAGACTCATTTGAATGACTTAAATGGTTGAAATCATCAAAAAAATTTAATACAATAATAATTATATGATAAATTAATTGCCTCCTTGCTAAATCATACTTGAACTGTGATTTTTGGAAAGCTGAGCAAAATTTCACTTGCCACACCCAGGCCTGATTACTACCAGACCTGTTGAATCAAGAAATCACTCAAATAGAACCTGTATGACAAAGCGAAGCATTCTAAAAGATCTAAAAACAATTTAAAAAGTAACACAATCTAAAGAAATTCAAGAACAGATGAGAAACAAAGTCATTGACATGTATCAGTCTGGAAAGGATTCAAGGCCATTTCTTAGGCTTTGGGACTCCAGTGGACCATGGTGAGAGCCATTATCCACAAAAACTTGTAACAATGGTGAACCTTCTCAGCAGTGACCGGTCTACCAAAATCAACTCATCCAGGAGCTCATAAAAGAACTCAGAACAACATCCAAAGAACCGCAGGCCTCAATTGCCTCAATTAAGGTCAGTGTTCATGATTCAAATAAGAAAGAGACTGTTGGCAAAAATGGCATCCATGGGAGCGTACTAAGGTGAAAGCCACTGCTGACCAAAAGGAACACTAAGGCTATTCTCCAATTTGCCAAAAACATGGGCAAACATCATCCTGTACCAACAGCCAAACATGGTGGTGGTAGCATAATGGTCTGGGTCTGCTTTGCAGCTTCAGGACCTGAACAACTTGCCATAATTGATGGAACCACGAATTCTGCAACGTACCAGAAAATCCTGAAGGGGAATGTCCGGCCATCAGTTCAGGTCCCATTGGTTCCACGAGGCCAGTCAGCTTTTTTCCCTTAATAAATGAAGTCATCATTTAAAAACTGCATTTTGCATTTACTCAGGATTTCCTTGTGTAATATTGAAATTAGTTTTTGTCATTTAAGTGCGACAAATATGCAAAAAAAAAAAGGGGGTGGGCAGTTACTTTTTCACTGAACTTTATGCATAATAGGTCTCCTTTAATATTTAGTAGAAGTCTAAAAATAGACAATGGCAATAAATACGATCCTCTTCTCATATTGTTTGGCTGTTTTTGAGTGGAAACCATCAGAATTGTGTCATCATCATCGACTGCATTCATGCGTTTGTAGTTTGACGTCTGATGTTTTTGTTAAGGAGGATTTCAGGAAGCAGCTGCTTTTTATTTCAGCATCTGTTTCCCAATGTCTACTGAATTTCTCTAAAGCCTATTAGACTTTAGTTCAGGAGTGAAACGTACTCGGTTGTGTATTTCGGGGTAAGAGCTTTTCTCTGCGCATTGTTTACATCCTGCCGCTATGTTCTGATCTGTCTCAGGGGCGTATCTGCTATAAAACACCACTGCTTTGATTGATCTGGTGCCGGGTGCTTGTTATGATCAGTGCCTTCGCTACGCTTTTTCAGCCACCGGTAGAATTTTCCAATATCAGCCACCTTTCTTATCCGTTATCTGTCAGTGAACAGGCTCCTGTACATGTCAGAGTTGCAGCTCAATATTGCTTGTACTTGGGGATAGTTCCTGTCTTTTCCAGCACTATAGAGGTGACGGTATTTATTGTGCCAAAACCTGCCTGATGGATGACATGTACTGTAACTAGAGGACCATCATGTTTTTTTTTTCCTTGCATGGTATTATAGTACTGTAATTTACTTCCCTCTGCCCTGACCACTGTTCCTGTTTTTACTTCCCCCAACCATCTCGCATATCATGGTCTTAGTGTTTGGCACTGGCGAATATACCCTGCTGAAAGAAATTAAGGAAGCACTTACAGTATTCACATTCTGAATTCCATCTAGATGAACGAAGTGGAAAATCTTTTTCGCAATGTACATTGGTTAATTTGTTCAGAACAGAATGACATAATAACCGTCAATGGAAACCGAAATCATCAAGCCGTGGAGGGCTGTATTCAAAATCACCCTAAGTGAAAAATTGAAATCACACGCTCATCCGAGTGGTGGGAATTTAATCAACTTGTACCGTGATTCAGAAGTGTGTATGGGCCGCCATGTGCCTGTATGCGCTCCAGATAATGTCTGGGCATGCTCCTGATGAGTTGGCAGATGGTGTCCTGGGCCATCTCTTCCCAAAACTGGATCAGAGCCTCAATGAGCTTCTGGACAAGTCTTCGTTGGTGCTTAGCGGGATCAGATGCAACGATACATAATGTCCCATAGGTGCATAATTGGATTTGAATGGCCATCAATGCTTCTGCCATCCAGGAACTGCATACGTGCTCTGGACACATGAGGCTGGGCATTATCCTGCACCAGGAGGCCCATTGCACCAGTGTTAATGTCCAACAATGACTCTGAGGATGTCGTTCTAATACCTAATACGCAGTTGGCTATGACATGAAGGCCCTCCAAGGATATGCCTCCCCAGATCATCATGGCACTTTTGCTTGGGTCTTGCCCTTTAATGGCTCTGTCCAGCTTTCCTGTGGTCTCCAGGTGTTTCTTCCATTGCTGTTGAGACTCTGCTGTCAAACACAGCCAATCTTCTTGCGACCGCTTGAATACCTGTGCAACCTGATTAGGCTGCAGGCAATGTGATAAAGATGTTAGCACAACACAAAACCTGAGGATCTGTCAGGAAGGATAACGAAAGGGGAAACCACTTGCAAAACCTTTCCTTGTTCTGGGCATTGTCTTGCTTTTGCCTCTCCATTGCACCTGCTTTCACTTTCACACAGTGAGCATGTTTTCAAAGATTTGGAACGAGCACAGGTCCCGGTGATGTCCTGAAAGACGCATTTAACCTCACCGACAACATGGGAGACGCATTTAAAATTTCCTAATTAGTTGTCATCGACAAGCGTCTCATATTCTCGATGGTGTTTTTTAAGTGTCTGGGATTTCAAGCAGCTCGTATTCACCACACTGGTACTTTTTCATCCTAATCACGTCCCACGTATTCCCACGTCTGTCCAAATACTTGCTACATCGCACACACTTTCGAGTTTAGACTACAAACTGCATGGAATTGAAAAATCAATCAGAGAAGACGAGGATGCATTATGTCGTGCTACACCATCATAAAGGCTACTTGTTTATTTCCTTTAGTCTAGATTAATTAATGCACTTAACTCGCTAATAAACCAGCCATATGTTGTTACACCGTTGTCTAGTCAGTTGGAAAGCACATTGAGTTTTTTTACTGGGCTAGATAATTAATTTATCGTTTGTCCAACCCTCTGACAATACCACCTCACTATCAGATTTTTTCCCAGCAGGAATTTTTGGTTGTCAAAATGTGGTGGTGGCAACATTGTAGACGTTGGGACAACGTTGGTATTTGGTTGTTGGTGAAAGAATGCTAGAATACTTTCAAATGCTACGTATGGAATGGCATCAGAATAACGTTGACTACACGATGTGTGAAGGAATCCCAAACTCGGATCCCAATGCCAAACCCTGTTAAAAAACGTAAGGGGCCATGGATGGGGCCGAACGTTATGTGGTTGGATGTTAATCGGCATAAATGCTCCAAATAAAGGTTAAAAATGTGTCGTTTTGAGGTTGTATTTGCAAAGTTGTGTTCGAGTCATTCTTTCATTCATTCAATGTTATCTTGACATCATTTTATCCAAATCATTCTAACTTTGTCTGGATGTTGTCCCGATGCTGAACGTCATCACAACGTTGATACAACCGAATTACAACATTCACCCAATGTTATGGTTTAATCCAATTCAACTCCAACTTTTATTTATATAGCAATTTTCACAATTCTCATTGTCCCAATGCAGCTTTTCAGAATAAAAAATATATATGGAAATGAGTTTAAAAAATGTGAGGAAATATGTATAAATCACTGAGGGTGACAGTGACAAGGTAAAACTCCCTGAGATGACACTAGGAAGAAACCTTGAGCCCATTGGTAACCCATCCTCATTTGGGGTGTAACAGATAGCAGGAATTAATCTGCTGTTATACTGTGTGTTAGGAGACTAGAGGTTCAGTATAGCAGGAAGGTATTTGAGGTGTTTAAGAAATGTGCTTAAAGAACATCCCATTCCACGAGAGGCGCAGTGGTAAAGTGCTCACCCTATTATCTGCGGATCGCTAGTTTGATTCCCGGGTGATGCTGTAGCCTCATGGAGGCTGATTGGCCGAGCTCTCTCAGAGGGGAGTGTTTGGAGGCGCTTTTACATTAATCAAGGCTCTACAGCCAGTCAGGGCGTCTGTGAGGTCATGCAAGTGGAAGGAGCGGATAGCGCTGTCCTCAGAGTGTGTGAGCAGTTCGAAAAGATGCATGGTCATGTGGTTTGAAGGGAAACATGTGATGGTCTTCGGCCCTCCTAATGTGGGACGCCCCTACCTGAGAATTGGATACGACTAAACTTTGGGGGAAACTTCTGTTGTACACTTTACATCAGGTTTTCGAGTATACTGTGCCTGTCAAGAGTTTTGTTCATTCAGATACAAGATTATTAGTGAGATTAAGCACTAATGTTTGGGGTTGTTAGGTTTATCCCAGCGGTGTTCAGTGGGCTTGAGGTCAAAGGCCTGAAATAAACAGAAAGTACTGTATAAATACAGAATAAAAACTTTAATAATAATGGTTATTCTTCATGGCCCCACTTTGAGATCCCTTTATTTACTCAGTTAATATCCTGCGCACGAATAAGATTATTAGTAATAATTGGTATAGTTTCCTTAAAAATCCATAATGAGAGCAAAGTATAAAGCGAGAACTTTGCCTGGAACAACGCGACCCCTCTAATCTGTTCAGTTCTCTCTACATAATGAGCTTTAATACTCATTATCGAGATGTGTACTCCCATAATGAGCAACAAAGCAATTTAATATATTAGAACTGAGCATTATATCGATATATTGTAATGTGATACAGTGTTGAGCAAACACATTGATTCTTATTTCATTGTCACTAAACCTTGCTTATAATGACAGTATAATAATAAAATTCCTCATAATGTACAGTATTGTAGTTTTTCATTCCAGTACTGTTTGGAAATCAAACAGGGGCGACTCTTTATACCCCTCCAGCATAAATGTAACATTAAATTGGTTCTGTAAAGACTGGAAATTTTGGCAGACAGAATTTTATAGCTCTTAAGAAGACTGCGTGTGCCTTCTGACCGTTCTCTAAAGCGCAGGGATGCCATTAAGGAAGGATAGCGGTATGTCAGGAATATCAATTACTCCATCTCCTGATGGAGCATGGGCTCAGAGCGACCGTATTGCTCATCATAGTCCAGACGCTGTCGTATACAAGGTGGGCCTTTTTCATCATTTTCTGTCTCTGAGCCTCTGTCTTCTTTAAACCTCTGTCGCCTCGTTCTAACTCATCCAGCAATCTTCAGCGGTCGCCAAGGTGATCAGAATTAACCTCATCATCAGGACCACCTTCATCAAGCCAATAACCTGATCCTTATCCTTCGCTTTATGACCATTCTCATTTGCCTTCTGCTCATTTGTTTCTTCGTCTTCATCACATCGCCCATAGAAGTACCTCTGCACCTCGCCGTCTCACAGGGCCATGTGCCTCGATGTAACTGGACAGTGAGTCACACCTGCGCATTTCCCATTTCTTCTTGACGTCTTGTGAGCTTCAGGTCGTTATAGCGGGACAATATTCCGTCAATCAAGCGATTGTTTCAGAAAGTTCATCTGTGTTTTATCATCAATTTTGCATTTTAATCCTTACAATTGAATGCTGCCTTGCTAGAAGAAAATGCACTTTACTAAAGCTTACATACATTAACACCAGGGTATATAACAATCAAATTGGAAGAATATAAATTCTATAAATGCTATAACACTGTAACACCTCTGTGCTTGGTGGGTTTCTCCCGGGTAATCCGATTTCCTCCCACAGTCTAAATGCATGCAGGTTAGGCTTATTAGCGTTCCCAAATTTGGTGTGAATATGTGTGTGCATGGACTGGCTTCCCATCCAGAGTGTACCCCGCCTCATGCCCCAAGTCTCCAGTAATAGACTCCAGGATAAAGTGGTATATCCATGAGTGAGTGAGAGTAAGTGTTGCTAGATTCATTTTTATTAGCACCTCTATTCCTGTCTATTACAAGATTATATGACTTTTCAAACTGATACTGTTAAACAATTTGGCTTAACACTTATAATTTTTAGTATTTTTAATGCTGCTAATATGTTAATTAACACCTCTGTCTATTTTCAGATAAGTATTATTTATAGCATTTCTTCCTATTTAAAAGGCATTTTAATTAAAAGTACAGCATGTTTAATTACACTCCGTCTAACTGAAGCAGGGCACTACGTATACAGATGTGCTAATTGTACAGATGTGCTAGAGGGGGAAATAAGCCTCCAATGAGTGTGATCAATGAGAATCTGGTCTAGAACTAATGCAGATTTAAACCTAAACATTATATGGTTTTTACAATAGAAGAGGCACAGGTGGGATGCGTTCCAGACGTCAGGGAGCACACTGAAAATCTGGGAGAATTTAGAAAACTGTAAAAAGGAATTTTACTGTTTGATATTAAAGATGTTGCACCATTAATAGATCTACTCACTTACTCACTCATCGTCTATACCGCTGTGGCTTGTATACAGGGTCACAGGGGGCCTGGAGCCTATCCCAGGAGGCTTAGGGCACAAGGTGACTACACCACCGTGCCGGCCCATTAATAGATCTAAATGAAAGCAAATTTCTGATATTGATCATGCTAATAGCTTTGTACTAAAGGGTCAGATTTTTGGTGAGCCTTATTCCTTCTATTTAATCTTGTATTTGCAGCAGTCAGCCATAACGTTAACCCAAGGTCAGTCTTTGCCCATGGGGACCAAAGGCCAGCCTGTCTGGTCTGATCTCACAGAAAAGGCCGGTGCAGCACAAGCCGCTGAAACAAGTAAATACTGGTCATGACAGAAAGGTATCAGAACACTCGGTGCATCACAGCCTGACACATATGGTGCTTAGCAGGGAATTTTTTGAACGATTGTTGATCCGGCCACCAAATTCCCCAGATTTAAATCCCTTCATGCGTACAGTACATGCGATGCACCAGACCAACAAGTCCGATCCCCGGAGGCCCCACCGTGCAATCCACAGAACCCAATGGATCCGCCATCCGACACAACAGCACACACCAGATGTTTTGCGGAGTCCTGCCCTGAGGGTCCAAAGCTCCCTAAAACGTACTGAAGGTGACTTTATTGTTAATGGTTTTAGCATTATGGCTGATCTGTGTATTTAATTTGATCAGGGCTGTACCAAATTCTAAGAAACGCATCATCTATATTTCAGTCAAGTCATGGATGATAACATCACTTGTGATGAAAACCTTGGTGTCAAACTGAATAAGAATGACAAACACTAGCACTCTCAGGAAGCACGGCCTGGATATCTAGACCTGCTGCATAAATAGCTAAATGCTTATATATTGTCCATATTCAAAACTATAAACTGTCTACTTACAATTTATATACACTAATAGAATTAATAATAAACCGAATGATTTCAATACCTAATTATAGGGGTTCTCAATCTTTTTTCACACTTTTAACTGTAAAACAAAACCAAAATCTTTTTAAAAATTCTCAGTGCACTTATTTCATAAACACAATCGAACTATTTAAATATTAAGCTCATTATTTTTAAATGTGTACCATAAGTGTGTTTTGTCTAATTATCAGAGTTCTAAAGTTTTGTTTTTTTTTGTGGCAAAAACAAATCTCAGATCTGGTGTTTAATTAGTTTAGTAACTGATTCTGTAGAAATGAAAAAAGACATCGCATATGCATATTGCTGCAGTCTGCTGTTAATCCTGGCCCAAGTGTCTGATTCGGATTTCATATCAGCAGCAGTTAAATTCTTTCTTTCATAGATGAAATCATTCGGATAATGACTTTCCTGTTTAACGCATCTGTTCAGTACAGATCTGGTGTGCAAAAATGTTTGGTGTTCCAGACGTATTCAAGGAGCAACAAGAACATTTAGTACTTGGAGTTAAATTATAGAAAGGAGCAGTTGAAAGCCATGTCAGAGATTTCACACGACTTTATTTTTGATCCTCGTTTCCAGTCTGCCAAAATATGGGATTGGTGCTAAAAAGTGTCTCACCTAGGTGAAAAAGTGCATTTTCATATAGGATCATATAACAGCATTTTTCATAATACTTGATGCTTCTTATCTCCTGATACAGTGGAACCTTGGATTACGAGCATAATTCGGTCCGGAAGCGACTCGTATTACAAAATATTACGAACCTCGGATTACGAGTAACGCGGTTTACGAGTGTTCCGCAAGACGAGCAAAGATTTTAAATAAACTTTGTATTGAGAAACGAGCATTGTCTTGGTTTACGAGTACCGAGAATCATGTATCAGCATGCGCTTCTTGTTTTTACGCCGAGTGTCACGTGATCACAACTGAGCCAACGGTTTTTCTCTCTCTTGCACTGCGGAATTGTGGGTAAGTGTCTCTCCTGCTGGGTCTTAGTGCTAGTCTCTTACTGGTATAATCAACATCCGTGTACTGTTTACTATAACATTGTGACCACATGTGTGTACAGTGCCTGTACCATTTGTTTCTTTGTTTTACTTTACAGCAGTGATCCTGTTAGTTTGCGCTCACACGAGAGTCATTAGCGATGTCTATTGCTCTTTTTTCAGATAAAACAGTGTAGCTGGTTGATTTATGACCGCTGTTTACTGAAGTGTAGTCCAATGCGGGAGATGCATTGTGGGTAGATGCATTATGGGTAATGCAGTCCGGTGTGTGTGAACGCTAATGTGAGATGTAAGCTAGTATATAGAGCCTGAGTTTTGTTCTTCAGTAGTTTTAGAAAGTTTTAATGTGTAAGATGAGAAGGGGGAGATAGGAGGGGCTGAAAGCAAGAGTCTCCACTTACTCTAGCCTCACACACATACACACATACACACATACACAGCGCCTGCACGCACAAACGGGAAACACTTATCTGTCGGGATTTATTTTTACTTTTTTGAAAGGTAAAGTGCAGGTTAATTTGTTTTATTTTTACTTTATATTTTGTGTTAATTATTTTATGTATTTATTTTTTTGGGCTGTAGAACGAATAATTTAAGTTTCCATTATTTCTTATGGGAAAATAAAATTTGGTTCGCGAGTGTTTTGGAATATGAGCCCGCTTCCGGAACGAATTATGCTCGTAATCCGAGGCTCCACTGTATTATAAATCAAAGCAAATCTTCCCATAAAAAATAATGTAAACTCAAATTATTCATTCCACAGCCCAAATATATATAATCTCACCAAAACTGCTGAAATTAGGCTTGAAATTGAAATTATAGATAACATGAAAATAATAAAATCAGTACCAGTAGTGTGTTTTTGACTGTATATTATTTGCTCATAGCTCGAGCACTTGATCTCGGGCAGGTGACTGTATTACATCTTACCACTGATTACAAAGCCAGCATGTCCCTGCAAGGTCGTTACATACCCTCGCTTTTCTTTCTTTCTTTTTTTTTTTTCTTTTTGCACCCAGCTCCGTCTCACATTGATGATTTCGAAGGCTGCAGTGGAGAAAGAGAGGACGAGAGAGAGAGAGAGAGAGAGAGAGAGGCACAGTCAATGGCCTATCAGTTGTGAGCTGCAGTTTCCTCTGTCATTAGAGTTGTGATTTATCGGTGTGTCCTGCTGACCCTTTCTCCCTCGGTCAGCTTGTCAGCTCAGCCCAGGTTAAATGGTTTGTCGGGTCGGTGGAAAGAAATGATTCGTATGGCATCTCAATTCGTTGCTCAGTTCCTCTCAAGTCATTTAACTGCTTACATGTTTAAACGGTAGCCGTTTAAAAGCCACAGCTCTTCTCTCTCTCCCTCTTTCTTGGATCGTCTCTAACAGACCGAACCCTCTTCATCGCCACTTCATCGCGAACGGACTGCTGATTCAAGCGAACCCTGATGTTGTTTGTCAATGTCCTCGCTTCCGCTCTCTACTCTACTGTACTCCTCCTCTCCGCTGACCTGGAAATACCATCGCATCAGTCCTATTAATCCCCTTGTCTCTTATTCATTGAAACAAAGTCCGGAAAAATTTCCCGAGCGCTCCCGGAGCATGAAATAAGCGCTCGCGTGACAACACAATCATAAGAGATGCGCCATAAACATGAGGGATGTCGCCACCAGAAATAGCAGAGTGTGTTTGGCTGTGCCTCGCAGTAAGACAGGCTGATTAGAGTGTGTTTTATGGATGGGCTGCAGCTCACATTAACATTATTATATTCAACCACAGAGTGAGTGAGAGAGAGAGAGCGAGAGGGATGGGATTGATATTTCCTGTATTTGCTGCGCCCTAGGGTTAGAGTTGGGGTTAGAAAACATTTTTTTTTTCATTTAGCTTATTTTGTCGATGCAGTGTGAAGGTGAGAAGCATGTAATCATATTTCACAGCCATGTGTTACTGTATCTTTCAATATATATATATATATATATATATATATATATATATATATATAATTATGCCTACAACAGATGTGGCCAGATGTGTTATCTATGTATTATTTGTTTTTTAACGGCTCTATGCTTTGTTTGGATTTTGCAGCACAATTACACGATCACAATCAAATCGGTTCGTCTGTGTTGTCGCCACATGAGCGGAAACAACAATTATGTGTCATTATTATCATTATCCACCGTAGGCGTTCAAGTCAAACCAGGATTTCCAGAATAACAGAACCCTGCTACACTAATGCACTTATCCACACTAGTGCTTGAATACCATCGAGGTAGGAAGATTTCTCTGTACGATGGAGCCATGCTCAGACTGACTGTTGCAAACTCTGAAACGCTGGCCTCCCAGGAACTCCCTTAATTGCACAAGCATGTGGAAATGGCTTGGAGCGAGGTCAGGACTGTACAGGGGGCGTGGCAATAACTCCGAGCCGAGTTCACTTAACGTACAGGTGGTGTTTGAAAGTTTTATCGCGACTAAGAGTCTCATCCACGTACTGTGCTTGTTAATGTCAATCAGTTTTATGCCTTCATTCACAAGTCCCAGTTTGACTTGAACACCCCTTGTACATCGTTTTTATAATAGGACTGGGATGGCAGGCTTTAGTACTGTATCTTTTACTTGGAAAGGTATTTATCGAAATTACTAGAGAGGTCCTTAAGGTTCATTTATAGAGATATGCTGCATTGACATTATTCACATTTAGGCATTTGGAAGACACCCCTATCCAGAGCGACGGACATTTTTATCTCATTATATATCTGAGCATTTGGGGGTTAAGGGCCTTGCTCGAGGGCCCAACAGGGACAACATGGTGGTCGTAGGATTAGAACCTGGGACGTTCCGAACCGTAGTTCAATGCGTTAAACCACTGAGCCGCCCCTGACCCAGTTTATCATGTAAATCATACAAAATATGTACGTACGCTTGAGATGCTACTGTATATAATACGGTATAATTTAATACCATTAGCTGTTCAGACACTCACTCACTCACTCATCGTCTACACCGCTTTATCCTTTATACAGGGTCACGGGGGGCCTGGAGCCTATCCCAGGAAACAGGCGGGGTACATCCTGGACGGGGTGCCAATCCATCACTCACACATTCATTCACTGTGGGCAATTCGGGAACACCAATTCGCCTAATCTGCATGTCTTTGGACTGTGGGAGGAAAAACCAAATTAACCGTGGGGGAACTCCCCACTAAACTTCATGCACACAACCTCCAAGCTGGGAATTGAACCCGGACCCTGGAGGTATTCAGACAGTGTTCTTCTAACATACTTCACTATTTGGTAGAACAAGGCTTTTAACCTCTTCGTTAAAGAACAGGAATGCACCATGCGCGAAGTTGTTTTTCGGCTCGGCGTCGTGTTCGAGTGAAATGAATGAAAAAGACCGGAGTGAGTGAGAGTTAATCAGCGGGGTGAGTCATAGCTCCTGAGCCGAGAGTTTTAACCATCACTGGGCTAGCGGAGGATTGAAACGAACAGACGCTCTAAGCAGCAGGTGTGTTATTAAGCAGCGCCTGGTCATATTTCACACTCCAATTCAGCGGAGCAACGAGCGCGCCGGCTAGCGATTCACCACTCAACCGCTGATGGCTTCTGCCGTCTCCCTTACAGACGTTCCGTATCGGAACGACGAACCCGGGCATGCTTTCACGCGAGTCGACGTGAGCTTTGCTCGAGCTCTGCTTTTTTAGGTTCCCTCACTGTTGAGTGATCTCTCTTTCTCTCTCTCTCTCTCTGTCTCTCTCGTTCACTCTCTCTCTCTCTCGCCCCTACTCACAGAGAATGCAATCTGTCAATTACCTATGGGGAGCCGGGGAGAAAAAAAAAAACGGCGCTGATGCAATTTCAAATCCAGGAATTTAGCAACAAATGAAATTTGGTGTCAAGTGAAGCGAATCCTCTGGGAGAATGCTCTCTCCGTGCCTTGAAAATAAAAGGATTACTATGGTGATGAGACGAGAAGTGTGCAGACGATTGCGTGCAGAAATCTTTTCCACAGCAGCATTGTGGAGGAGTGGGTAGGAGAGGGGCATCACATCAGACAACTGTGCTATTTGTATGCCTTTTTTTTTTTCTACCTAAAAACAATCCACTCGGTTGGGTGTGGCTCTTTTGTTCGGGCTCGACGGCACCCGGATAACTTATTCGACTTCACCCCAAAGTTCTCGGGGGTATACTCTTCCTCGGTGTCCTCTGAGTCAGCATGTTCATCCGGCAAACTCGACAGGTGATCGTGGCCATCCAGCTGTGACCTGGCAACCCAAGCAACAAATCGTGGAGCCCTGCAGCGATTTGGCAACCTGAGCGACCAATCACGGTGGCCCCCTGTGACCTGGCAACCGGCAGGTCCAATCGGTCTGTCCTGCTGCCAGCCTGGCAACCTGTGCAACTTTTTCCGCTCGCGCTGCCGTATGATCATTAGCCAGCAGCCAGCTGTCAGTTCGCTCATTTCCTCTTGCCTATGGAGGGCAGGGGAGTGTTCATTACCGCCGAAAATTTAGATTTATCTGGCAGCTTTTTCAAAAAACCTGAAATGGCACGTCTTAAATCTCTGACACCTGTGGCTGTCACAACACCTGTGCTACTTCTATTCTCGGGTTTTCCACCGAAGCATGAACGGTTTTAACCAACAGCATACGACACGTTTTATATCATTACTGGATATCACAAGCACGTCATAGAGCCCGGTTATGCGACTGTATAACGAGCCTTCGACCTCATTATTTCTGTGACGTTCGTTCTAATAGAAATACACATTAACGCTGAGGACATGCCCAGGACGGTCTGTTGTAGAGAAACACATCTCTGTCACTCCGACTGAGGCGATTCCTGTAATTAAGGCTTCATCTTTCACCCCAGGCATTGTGGTAATGTGTCTTAAATGGCCTCGGAGACGCCAGGAGCGTCTCACGCTGGTGCAAAGTGGCATTATTATCCACGAATCCCTGAGGAATAAACAAACAAACCATCGATTAGGGCGTGTCACTGATTTATTCCATTGTGTTCACCGCTTTTGTTTAGGTTGGAAGCTTCGGGACAGAGCGTTCCCGTTTATTTTTTATTGTGTCGTGTCTACGATTGTCAGTTTTTTTGCAAATTTTTTAAACCAGTTTTTAAACACGGAGAGGTTGGGAAACCAGAGCCAGAATTGCGTCGAGCACGTCGTAATGATCCGCATGCCGGGACTCCAGCGAGAGCGCTTCTGTTACACCGGCGCGCATATGCATGTGATATTTTTTATGTGTCTTGAGGCATGTTTTTTTTCTTTTATTTTTTGTGCACGTGAGACAGAGCCCACTGACCTCCTCCTCTTCTTCCTCCTCCTCATCCTTATCCTCTTCCTTCAGCCTCACAGAGCACCACATGACAGCTGCTGGATTTCTCTCAAGAGGAAAAGCTTCCACCTCAGTATTTCTCCTGCTGCCATCAACCTTGACATTCCTTTCAAAGAGCGTGCATGGAAATCCATACTAATTCTGACAGCGCTCGGTCTAGCATGGCGGGATGCCTTTCCAAAAAGAAAAGCCATGAAGACGCAATTCTTTTCTCAAAATGCTTTAAAGCAGAAAGGTAGCGTTTTTCGAGTTGGTTTAAAGAGTCAGGTTATGGAAATGAATGCCAGGTTGAGATCATGATACGTACTGTGTAGACATCCAGGAATAAAGATCTACTGACGGTCTGCAAGAAAGGGACGCATTATTAGATTATAACGGAGTTACTCTGATTCTACTCCACGATACGTCCTGTTCCAGCTCAATTGTATACTGAACGCTCTCTGAGAGACCTATCCAGATACCACTACAATGGATGTTCAAATCAAACCGGGACTTTTGATTGTACAGAATAAAAGTAAAAACTTCCTTCATTTCTCTATATAATCCCCTGCTACACTAATGCACTTATCCCACATCTTCATGCACTTCACATCTGAAATGTCGGCCTCCCAGGAACTCCTTAAATGGCCCAAATGACTTGGACATGTACGGGGGATGTGGTGATAACTCCCACCCGGATTCCTGTAACGTGCAAGTGATGTTGTTGAATGATCGTGTGTACAGTTTGCACAGACAGATGCGTCTCTTCCAGAAGTCTGTTGATTTTCAAGGATGAGACGTTCCTTTCGTTGAACTGTGCTTGAAGTGTAAATCACTTTTACAGTATGTCCTTCATTCAACAAGTCCCGGATTGACTTGAACGCCCCTTCTCTAATATAGTCACGCCAAAGAATGTAACTTATAATCTTATTTAATTAGATTGAACGAGATCAGATAATGAAAACATTATAACACCATTAATCAGTTTTTTTTATTAAATCAGTTATTAAGTGACAGCATGTCTTATGAATTATGGATGAATTACTGACCAGGCCGCCTGCCTAATCAGGTGGACAGAAGGACAGGACGGGTCTCTGAAGTCTATATTTTCCATTTTTCTAGTCTTGTAGCGTTCATGCAATATGAACCGTTGTATTCAGAAAGAAGAGAACATGTGCTGACAATAAGCATGGCTTCTGTGTGGAAATGAGGAGCTCTCAAATAGCTTTTAATAACACCCAGGAGAATTGCTTGGTTAGTGTTTCATTTACAATAAAAGTGGATTTAGTGGGTGAAGGCTGTGCTAATTTACCAGTAAAAGCACTGGGAAAAAAAAACATAATAGTGTGCAGTTTTAAAGAAAGTGTGTGTACTTAAAATGCTAAATAGACAAACTTGTGAAACTTACAGTAAGTTTAGAATGATTCCTCGTGCTACACAATCTCTTACACAATCTGGGTCCTGGAATACACCCCGTGCCATCAGGGAAGAAAAACTCCACAGGTTTGTCTCAGTACATTCAAGTTTGTTAGCTGACTTCATTTTATTGCCACGTAATGTTGCTGAGTCTAGACCTGAGCAACTGAAGCAACACCAGATCATAACACTGTCTCCAGAGGTTTCGATAATGTGTTAAATGGTTCTTAACCCAGTTCCATTCATTTCAAATCTCTTTAGTTGCTGTCTTTGCTTGATGCAGCCCAATAGTTTGACCCTTCTGAAACAGCAACTGCTTTTGGCCAGGCAGTTTACATACCTACTTTCCTGCAACTACACTATAGTCCTATAGAGTAGGTCCTGGACTGTGGTCCAAACTGATCCACTAATTCTATTGGTACTGTAGATGTTAGTATTCTGATGTTAGTATTCTGCTGTTTGTTTTAATAATACAATAAGTCGCCAACTTACAAACAAGTTCTGTTCCAATATACGTTTGTAAGTCGGATTCGTTCGTACTGTAAGTCAGACAAAGTGAGCCTTATACGCCTTTGACACGAATATATAACGTAAAGCATAAAAAAAAAAAACCACACAAGTTTGGTGTTTTGGTTCCGCATTATACTCTCGTGAGGCTGCGCCTCCTAATCGCGAGGGGAATCCTAATGACGCAGCGGGGTCAGCTGACACAATATTAAATTAAATATTGGTATCTGGTGCACTGCAGTGTCTATTTTTTATACGATATACTGTACATGAGCTACTTCCGTGATTTGTTCGCATCTACAAATGTTCGTAGATCTGTATCCACGGAAATTCGAATGTTCGTAAGTCGGGGACTACCTGTAATAATTCAATTATTTGTCACATCAACCTTATAGGACAATGAAAATACGCTCCTGTTTGCACATTTGCACGCGCACTTTATGTTGTTTAAAAACGAAGATAGTTCTCTGTTTAACTTAAAATGTCAATCCGTTCTGTCCCAGCTAGCCGGCTAATTAGGTCTCCAAGTTAGCTAGTTGTTTTTTTTGTTAATGTAAGTTGTTAATTTATGTTGTCATGTCAATCTGTCTTGTCTCTGCTAGCCAGCTAATTAGGTTTCTTTGTTAGCTAGTTAGTTTTTTTGTTAATTTTTGTTGTTAATTTTCGTTGCATGTAGCACCTTGGTCCTGGAGGAACGTTGTTTCGTTTCTCTGTGTACTAACTGCATATGGTTGAAGTGACAATAAAAGCCTACTTGACTTGAGCTTTTTCGCATATCCCAGGTGGAAGCTGGGATCAGAGCGCAGGGTCAGCCAGGATACAGCGCCCCCTGGAGCAGACAGGGTTTAGTACCTTGCTCAAGGCCTCAACAGTGGAAGCCTGGCAGTGCTGGAGCTCGAACCTCCAACCTTCCGATCAGTAGCCCAATAACTCACAACTGAGGTTGTATTAGCAATATTGCTTGGGGGTCATTCATTGAGCCAGCATTGTTACAACATAATCAACTTTCAAAAGCAACGTTGTTCACAACCTAGTTACAACCTCATGGTTCTTGTTGCCAAAGGAACCAGAGTTACACATGATATCTGTATATGCGTTACATATTCCATGAGTCTTAAAGGTGGTGTGTACTGTACTGCACCATATGTGTTGTAGGAGCGATGGTGTAGATGGACGCCAGATACTCCTTTTCCAGCAGAGCACTTCCCTTAAAGTGCTTCTCTGGTTTTTATAAAATTACCCCATTGTTTAAGACGGAGTCCAGAATGGCTAATCAGCTTTGCACCAAGATGTCGAGAGAATTTATGGAGCAAGGATCCTGAGAGTGCTCCGGGCGGCTCACGCAGAGTAATGTGCTCGCTCCTCTCCCGTGTCTCATTGTCTTGGGCGAAAGTACAATTATCAGGAGTTTGCGGTGTCCTTGATTTAGCAACGCATTAGCGATGCATTATTCTTTGAAACAGCTGCGTGTAACAAGGGGTTTCGAGCGCTGGAGAGACTCCAGCGGTGCGATAAATAATACAAGCACAGTGCTAATTTGCAGTATGGAAAAACGCATCCAAATGAGCGGAATGAGTGCATCATACCCGAGTCTTTTAGCCTTTTAGATGTGAACTTTCAGGGAAATCTGTCAGGGACTTGCTCCGTCACAGTCAAACTGCAAATCTGTCTAGACGTTAATGATGTCATCCAGATAGCTGGTCTTTGTAAAAGCTTTTTCAATACAAATATAAGTGCCGTGTATGTATGTTTGTATACAGTACGTGTTGCATATATACAGCCGAGAGAGATAGAGGTTGAAAAGGATAAATGGATGAATGAAGAAAGACTCCCAGGATTAGAGAGAGAGAGAGAGAGAGAGAGAGAGCAGACTGACAGAACAGACAAAGAGACAGAAAACACAGTGTTACTTAAATTGGAGGATGGAGAGTAGCAGAGAAACATCAAACGGCGTGCACAGGTGTCAGACTATTTTTTTTTTTTTCAGATTTTATTCATCGCTGAATTTGTATACGCCTTAGAGGGATTAGCGAGAGTGTCTTCCCTGTGTGTTGTGAACCTGCACAATCCCCGGGGATTAGTGAGCGAGGAAAGGGAGACTGCTGTGATGAAGATATGGAGGATTGTGTGTGGGAGCGAGAACCCCGGGGTGATAATGCAGTTCGGCTCAGCTCTCAGACCTTGCTTAATGATCCCTTGCTAAATGAAATGCCTCCATTGATTGGCTGATGGAGACGGATGGAAAGGTTTTTACGAGAGAGAGAGAGAGAGAGAGAGAGAGAGAGAGACGCGCTATACAAACAGTGCATGTGTATGTAAGTCTAAAAAAAGTGAAATACTTTTTTTTGGTGGCGCTACTTCATACGTTATAATTAGACGTCCGTTATTAACACGGACGCGGGATGAGTAGCAGGTGTCGAAAGTGAAAAGCATCAAAGCATGTGCGGGTCCCTTTGGAGATGTGGAAGAGAAAATCCTGTGCGTAGATGGCAGAGAGAGAGAGAGAAAGAAAGAGGGAGGAGGGAGATAAATGAGAGCGCCTGCATTAAAGGGTTGCAAATTCAAAGTGGTTTGTGAAACAGAGAAGGAGCGAGCGCAAGCCCTCCCCTTTATCTGCCTTGCAGCTCTCTCTCTCTCTCTCTCTCTCTCTCTCTCCCCTCCTTCATTCTCTCACTCAAAACCTGGCACATTCTGCTCCTCTCTCTCAGTCTCCCTGCTGCATCCCGAGAAAGCGCATCTCTACGTATATCGTTTATCCCTTTCGTTCTTTCGGCTCATCGAACTCCATCAAAGCCTCGGTCTCCACGGGACTATCCGCGATCACTATACGCGCCGGCTCCGTCGCCGTCGTAGATTCAACAATGATCTATCCCGGGGAGGGTTTAGCTTGAGTGGACGTTCTCACGCCGCAGCGATTGTTAACCAAAATGTGACGTTAGTTTGTACGGAAAACGAACGGCGGAGCGATGTTCGTGATAAAGCCGTGAGTACGCAGACGTATGCGTCTTTTCTGTGAAGTCAATGCGAAAAAAGTGTCGTAGACTTCTGTTGTACTTCTCCTCGGGCACTTCTTCTTCTTCCTCTTCTTCTACTTCTTCTTTTCTAAAACTTGCACCAACAAGCCGTAGGAGTAACGTACCGCGTGGACGCTACGGTATATTTATGACCCGCGGCCGGAATGAAAACAGCCGGGTTTAATTATCATCAACTTCTATCGAGTTCCGAAATTCAATTAACCGACTCGCTGGTCTGCGCCTGTGTTAATTATTAGCCTCCTCATGACTACTATTAATTCAGTTACGCCGTTTTAGCACCGAACGAGACCGGCCGTATGGTTCATCAGGCTTTTGTTTTGTTTTTTTAAACACACTTGGAGAAAGTATGACTTCTGAAAGTATGAGGATGTTGAAAGAGTAGACAGCCTCCACTCCATCACTCCCTCCTCGGACGTCCTTCCGAAGCCGATTAGACAAAATAATAATAATAATAATAATAATAACACATTAGAAGGAAAGTGCACAGTTCGGATCATGGCCGGGCGGTATCCTGTAGGGTCGTCTCGCAGGCTGGCGCTCATCTCGCTCACTCTGCTCCTCTCCTGGTCCTGCCCTGCTTTAGGAAAGAAGAAGCTGTACATCGGTGCCTTGTTCCCCATGAGCGGAGGATGGCCCGGGGGTCAAGCGTGCCTCCCTTCGGCTCAGATGGCATTGGACCTGGTGAACAAGCGGACCGACATCCTGCCGGACTACGAGCTCGAGCTGATCTACTACGATAGCAGGGTAAGCGACAGACGAATACATCTCATGATCTCAATGCAATATCAAGGCAGGTTGGCTGGTCTTTATGTGACTTTGGAAAAAAATATAGATATATATTGTACATTTTGATCATACGTGTTCTGTATTGTGGGTGTATTTGTTGTGCAATCAACAAATGTCACATGTTGATTGATATTTCCCCCTTAAAGTCATTGTTGTATACTCTGTAGTTTATATAAAAAGCATGTTGTTTAGTAGGAAAATGACCAGCGACTATACAGTATGTCATTATTGTTGTTACTACAGATTAATCGTAGCTTGTAAAGCATTCTGATTAAGTTTCTCCAAGGCAACGGCCTGAACATTTCAAATCAAATTTGCATCTGGTTATGTTCAGTGCGCGAGCGAGGTGATGCATCCCATACAGCACTGTGTACAATTATTCACTCCTTGGATGATGCTTAATTACGTCTCCCAGTTCTTCTTTAAAAAACGGGCCGAACCGCGCCGGCGGAATTCGAGATCCGTCCCAGCGATCTGTCATTAGTTATGATTAGTTTGATAATAAATAATAAACCGTCCTCGTGTGATTCATTCAGCTCGTTCCGTATCACGTCGTGATTACATAAGTAATGAGAGGTTGTCCGTTATGGCGCTGGAATGCGTCTCCCTCTAGATTATGTGCACTTCAACTAGATTTATTGCGACTTGGGACCGTCTCTTTATTTCGCACACCGCTCGCTCGCGCAGTTCCCCTCTCTCACTCTCACTCACGCCGTCGTTTCCCACCTGCTAACCTCCTCCCCCGCCTCGGAGATGCCAACAAACACACACACACACATACACAGGCTGCAAACAGTTAACTCGCTCTGACTGGTTGGCTTTGCTAAGAACTCGGCTGTGATTGGCTGAAACGGCTCTGCATTGGAGCCCCACTTCAAAGGTACCAAGGAGGAGGGGATGATGGGGGCTGTTGGTTGGCATGGCAACAGTTACCTAGACGACTGTAGTTCAAACAAACACATAACTCCACAGATTCCCACCACAAAGGGAAAGATAGAGAGTGAGTCAGAGAGAGATAGAGAGAGAGAGAGAGAGAGAGAGAGAGAGACAGAACATCCTTTTACATTTACGGCAAAAATGGGGCCAGATGAGTCAATAGATGAAGCAAGCGGGTCAGTGTTGTTGTGACCGAGCACACAGATGAGCATGTATAGAGACCAGACGAGGCCTTTTACGTTTACTACTGATGCACAACTGAACCAAAAAACGACAGTATTATACATATCTGTATACTGTATGAAGACTCTTACATCACTGTTTTGTTAAATTTAAGTGTATTAATACGTACACTAGTACAAGCTTACACAGGGACTTGCATGGTGGACTCGTATGGATACGTAGCGTTTTGGAATGTTTTCCAGTTATAGAATGTTTTCCAAGAGGTTTGGATGAACTGAGGATTTCGACAAGCTTCCCAAATGAGGAAAATAAAAAGAAATGCCGGTGAGGGAATGACATTCTACACAGCTACACATTCATTCATTCATTTTCTATACCGCTTAATCCTGTGTTCAGGGTCGCGGGGGACCTGGAGCCTATCCCAGGA
>JAQQZS010000021.1:6041057-6058241 GCA_030068045.1 Platyallabes tihoni | reverse complement strand
TGAAATTTGGCAGTCAGTGTGCGCTCGCAAAGGCGAAACAGCAAACGGTAATGCAAAGTTTGCAATTGCATTTGAATATTGTCCGCGATATCGCTCCATAGTATTGTGTGTATGTGTATACCCTGTAATATACTGGCTTCCTGTACAGGGTGTACCCTACCTCATGCCCAAAGTCTCCTGGGATGGGCTCTCTCATGACCCTGTACAGGATACGTATTATAGAAGATGAATGAATGAATGTACGGTGTCTTCTTTTGTACTACTTTTTGTTTGCATGGTATTTTTGCACAATGGATAGAAAAATCTCTATTGGTTTTTTCTCTAATGAAATGAGTTTATAAAACAACAAAAAAACCAACACTACCATTTTGCAAACCTGCGTACACAAACACTGACATACAGTATGGAATTGCACAATGCAGTCACGGTTCATGAGGAATTCTTCGATGTGATAGCGAACCTGTGGTTATGAGCCCTTCCCCCAAACATAGACTTTAAACTCTTTTAAGCATTATCTGTTTAATCTGAATATTCATATGCCACCATTTCTAAAAAAGCATTGTCCACGTTTATACTCATCAGACCCCTGTCTCTTGATGAGAATTCATTGAAGTGCTAACAAGGTAGCGGCATTAGCAATAAAAAAAAAACACAAAGCCATTTTGAAATAATAGGATGGGATGAAATGAGCTCAATGAGTCAAAACATCGAGGCTCTGTAGCCTAGTTTAATTAGAAAGCTCTAATCCCACACTTCATTTCCTTCCTGTTTACATTTCCTTCTCCAGCTCATTCCTTATCTCAGGTTTTTACGGTGATCGTTAAAGTCTTCAGCAAGCTCACTGTGCGCTGCATTTTAACGTTTTTCCTTACCTCCTTTTTCTGTGCCGCAGCTCTCGTACGGCTCCAGCTCTCCGGCTCTGTCCAACCGCCAACGCTTCCCCACCTTCTTCCGCACGCACCCGTCCGCCACCCTGCACAACCCCACGCGCGTACAGCTCTTCCAGAAGTGGAAGTGGACCAAGATCGCCACCATCCAGCAGACCACTGAGGTCTTCACCTCCGTAAGTCACGTGCATTTTATTCATAGTCCACGTCGATAACGCGTCTCGCACGCATCAGCGAGACAGAAATAAATCACATTTATCACAACCGCTTCATCGACGCCGTCAAAGCCGTGAACAGGAAATAATTCACAGTTCAAAAAATAAAACCTGCGCTCTCTCTTTCCTCTTTCCATCGTTCCATCATAAACCTGTCTCTTTACCTCAACGTCAAACACCACCATTCGTTTCCTTTTCATTCGTCTTTTCTGCTGTCTGTATCTCTCTTTTAATTTTCTCTCCATCTCTCTTCCAATGTTCCTAGAGCCTGCACTTTTCTGTCTCAGTTTTTCCTCCTATCATTTCCTCTCTATTGCTTCCTCTTTTTTTCCTCTCATCCCAGACTTTGACAGCTCTTTGACTTCCCACTTTCCGTCTTTCTGCCTCTCATGTAAGATGGACCTCTTTTTTGTCAGGTAGAAACGTTGGTGTCTCCACATCCAAGTAGCTTCTTCAGACTGAGGGAAGTTGGGAAGTTCTTCATGTTTGTTCCCCCCAGGGTCAAGAGCCTGAAAAGCCTCGTTAGGTGAACAATGAAGGAGATGAGAGTATAAGGGAGAGTCATTAGACAGTATGGGGAGGAAGAGTTGTTAGAAGGAATCAGCAATAGAGAGAGATTAGGGAGAGTCGTTAAGATGTAATGACCAGAGAGAGTAGGGACTTAGGACTGTCTTTTTGGTGGACCTGTGAAGAGGTCTTGCTGTTCTTGGGGATGGATGAAAGGGCAGCATGAAAAATAGAAGACACGATGTGCCTATGATGTCCAGCTCTGGTGAGAGACGGATTTTTCATTTACTCCTGTCTTGAACCATCTTTATCCTCTCTGTGCTACATTATCATCCTCAAATGTGTGTCCTTTGTCCTTCAGATGAAGGTATGCTCCTGATTCGAGTCCCGGGTTGTTGCTATTTCAGAGATAGTACATCCTCCAATTTAGAGGTTGTTTTGTCTCCTCGAGTTAGAGCTCTGAACACTGGACTTTACTTTGTATGATATATTGCTCTTCCTAGGTTTCGGTGTCAGGTCTTCGGGGTGGACGAGTCTCTGTCATAGTGTGTTGGTGGGTTTGAAGTGAACTGGTATGTAGGGTTTACTGAAAATCCTTCTTGGACAATTTCATGACCTGCAATGTTGTACAGTTGGCATAAAGACATGAAGCAGAGCCGGAGGTGGCAGAGCTGAAGATGCATTAAGATGGTTTGGACATATGCAATGGAGGGATGAGGGGTATATCAGGAGGAGAATGTTAGAGATGGAGCAGCCAGGCAGGAGGAGAAGAAGAAGGCCTACAAGGAGATTTATGGATGTGGTGAGAGAGGACATTCAGGAGGTAGGAGTGACAAGGGAAGATGTGGTAGACTGAGTAAGACGGAGACAAATGGTCCGCTGTGGTGACCCCTAAAGAGAGCAGCCAAAAGAAGAAGAAGAAGCTTCTCAGGCACTTTAGCCAACTTTTTTTTTTGTTTCTGGGCATCAATTTCTCTGTCGTCTGTCGGATCTGGAAGCTATCGTAAGGCCCACTTAGGATATCTCCAGACCTTGAGAGCTGCTTGGTTTTTAGCCTAAAACAGAGGTGGGGATGTGGTGCAGCGTCCTGATGACACCTAATTTGTGTAGCAGTGGACGGTGGGAGTCAAACCGCAAGTATTGGTTTGTAAATGTGGCTTTCCTGTAGACTTCTTTTTTTAGTTTCCCATATGAGAACTGCACAATCCAGGAAGCCCACCATGTTGTTCTTGGTATCTTCCATGGCAAACTTGATATTCATGTCTATTGTGTTGATATTTTATGTGAAGGCCTGTATTTCCTGAATCTTTATCTTCACTCTGGTGTTGTCTGCATATCTGGACCAATTGGTCTGAGAAGTCCCAAGGAAGAAGTTGAGTCCTTTCTTTTTTCACTCCCTCCATGTACATGTTGGCCACAGTAGGCGGCACCGGGGAGCCCTTGGCGCAGCCATGTTTCTGTACGTCTGTAAGTTAAGTAGGTGTTGATAAGACACAAGTCCAGGATAATTGAGACTGCTTCTAGTGTTGAGGCTGGTGTCCTCCTGATCCAGTCAGTGGTGGGGATGCTGGTGCTGAGTGATGTAATCGCAAAGGAATAATCCATGCATGGTTTCTTGTGGAACTTCCCTCAGACTGAAGAAGCTGCTTGGATGAGCAGTGAAATGTTTCTAACTAATGAAAAATAAGTTTAGTTGACACGAGTCGACTCCCAGATACCCTCACCTGGATGACTGAGAATCTTCACTGACATCTTTTTATATTGTATGATTTAAGAAAAATATAGATTGTATGCCCACCTACTTACCCTTCTCCTTTCTTCCCATCCTTTCTCTTTTTTTCCCCGTTTTTTACTTCCTCCTCTCTCGCTCCCTCCCTCCAGACGCTGGACGATCTGGAGCAGAGAGTGAAGGAAGCCGGAATCGAGATCAGCGTGAGGCAGAGTTTCCTCACCGACCCCGCTGTGGCTGTCAAGAACCTTAAGGTGCCAACGCTTCTCCTTTACTGCTCCTCACTTTCTCCTCCACACAACACCTACACACACCTTTAAAGCACACAACACCGCACACAAGCACACAAACACACGGATGAACACGCAATCAGTAGAAGTTAGAAGTGCCCTCCTGAAACTGATTTATATTTTCTTACATATTTAGCAGAAGCCTTTATCAAAAGTTGAAGGTGAAAGGTCATGCTGCAGATACTTTGTATTATGTAAACATAAATCTGAAGTGTGCACACATAAAAACACCCACATGGAAAGCACAATGTTCATCAAAACACACAGAAACACACACACACACACACACACACACACACTACCGTAGAGATTCAGTAGGACTACCTTGTCATGACTAAAGTAATCATCCGTGTTCCTGGAGAAACACCACAGTGTGTGCAGGTGTGTGTGTGTGTGTGTGTGTGTGTGTGTTGGGGTGGGGGATGGGGGGGGGGTTCATTCAGGAGACAAAACTTTATAAATTAGAACATGAATCTGATCTTATTCTACTCTTCAGTCTCTTTAGGGAGTTTCCTGTCTCTCTCTCTATCTCTCTCTCTCTCGCTCTCTTCTCTGAGCATCAGTCTGTCTCTCTCTGTCTTTTTTTGTCTCTTTGTCCTTCTCTCTCTGTCCATCCCTCTCTCTCTTCATCTTTCTCTCTGCCCATTTCTCTCTGTCCTTTTCTCTCTGTCCATCTATATCCGTATCTCTCTCTCTGACCGACCATCTGTCTGTCCCTCCTTCTTGCCCTCTGTCTCTCTCCCTCTACCTGTTCATCTTTCTCTCTTCTCTTTCTCTTTCTCTCTCTCTGTCTGTTTATCTCTATTTCTATCTTTCTCTGTCTCTCTCTTTCCATCTGTCTGTCCCTCTTTGTCTCTCTCTCTCCCTATATCTGTCCATATCTCTCTTTCTCTCTCCCTCTGTCTGTCCATCTCTCTCTTTTCTTTTTTTCTATCTCTCTCTGTCTCTCTCTCTCTCTCTCTCTCTCTCTCTCTCTCTCTGTGTGTCTGTCCATCTCTTTCTCTCTCTCTTTCTCTGTCTCTCTCACTTTCTGTCTCTATCTCTTTCCCTATGTCTGTCCCTCTCTCTCCTTTCTCTCTGTCCATCTCTCTCTCTCTCTCTCTCTCTCTCTCTCTGCCCACATGATGGCAGCTCGTTCGGCTGACCCAGTTTTTGTACAGAAGACTAATTGGCTCTTATTTGAGATACCATGGTAACCTGGAATATAGCACAACTATAACTCGAAGTGAAGGCGCAGCGTGTGGCCTGGGGTTTCACCACGCACGAGCATTACTGCCGTGTCTCGCAGACACACACTGGCCCTTATGCTAACACTGTTTTCATGAAGTTCATGTACATATCCCGATGCATTTAGACAGTCCAGACATCATGTCTCGTCTTCCTCCTTCTTATTCCCTGTCCTCTCGGTCACACTTAGCGATGCTTTACATTCTCTACATGACTCTCTGCTCTTTCTCGTGCTACAGCGGCAGGACGCTCGCATCATCGTGGGTCTGTTTTACGAGACCGAGGCCCGGAAAGTCTTCTGCGAGGTCAGTATGTACTGTAGCGCTTTACTCCGCCGTGATCAATGGTTTCTCTGTAAGGACTTGTTTTTCTGAGTCGATAATCTGCTCCGGGCTGCAGGTCTATAAGGAGAAGCTGTACGGGAAGAAGTTCGTCTGGTTCCTGATCGGCTGGTACGCAGACAACTGGTTCAAGATAAAAGACCCGTCAATCAACTGCACCGTGGAGCAGATGACGGAGGCGGTGGAGGGCCACGTTACCACGGAGATAGTCATGCTCAACCCAGAGACAGTTCGAGGAGCCTCCAATCTGGTGAGGTTTTTATTTTTATTCCTCTGCCCTTGCACCATGTTTTTTTTTTTTTTTTTTTTTAATAGGAGTTGACTTGGCCTGAGTGCTTACATCATCATGTGTTAACGAGAAAGGCATGGTCATAATTCTTGGCACCCCTTGTAAAGCTTAGATAAAATCCACAAGGAGCATCATCTCACATTGGGGGAAAAAGATTAATTATTGTATTTTATAATGCTGTTCATAATTATTGGCACCCCTTGTAAAGCTTAGATAAAATCCACAAGGAGCATCATCTCACACTGGGGGGAAAAATATATATTATTGTATTTTATAATGCTGTTCATAATTATTGGCACCCCTTGTAAAGATTAGATAAAACTCACAAGGAGCATCATCTCACACTGGGGGAAAAAATTAATTATTGTATTTTATAATGCTGTTCATAATTATTGGCACCCCTTGTAAAGATTAGATAAAACCCACAAGGAGCATCATCTCACACTGGGGAAAAAAAATAAAAAAACAACAGGGAACTTAAATTTATTTCTTTGTTTAAAGTACATCTTTCTTGCTGAGGGATTTGCTTTGTCTCTGAATCAATTCATTTCAATTAAACGTTGGATTTTTTTTTCATTGTTTTTACAGTGTGAGATGAAGCCACACTTGGTGTTTGTCTTCAAGTGTTGAAAGAAAAGTGAAATTCAATGTTTTAATGACGGTCTCAGCGTTATAAAATAATCACAGTCAAGATAATCAGATTCATTCGTTATTTGATGCAATTAAACTGCTATACCACAATCAATATTTAGTATGAAGTCCTCTATTCTTCAAAACCTGCTGGATCCGGCTGGGGATAGAGACAAAAAGACGTCTGATCTTGTACGGAAGATGGTTTCTTGATCGTTCCTGCATTCTTTACCATTCTCTTTTCCATTGGTTTTGGGTCTGGAGTTTATCCAGGCCATGAATCCAGAATGTTGAATACAGTACCATTCTCACACAGCCAGTTTTTCAGTTAACTAGCACAACTATTCAGCCAGATGGACTCGAATTCATCCGTAACATCACACACATGGAGGATTGTCTTGGCTGGTTAGCTCAGCTGGTTAGCGCATGATGTTAATAATGCCAAGGTTGCTGGTTGGGCCAGAAATGATGTGCTGTTGGCTCAGTGTGTTAAGGCTAAAGTACAAACTGTTCAGAATGTTGGGTGGTTCAAACCCTACAGTAGCTCCACTACCTGTAGGTTGCCATTTGTTGCCTTAACCCAAGTCTGGTCCAGGGGTGCTGTCTAATAGCTGACCCGGCACTTTGACCCCAGCCTGCAAACAAAAAGCTTGTGCATGTGAAGAATAAAGAATTTCACTGCACAATAATGTATCCATGTGGAATAAATGCTAAACTTCTAAATGCTAAATGGAATATGTTATCTTAATACTTTTGGACACTACTACTGTACTGTATAAATTCACACAAGGTGGATTTTCCCCTGGTTCATCATTTGAGTAATCTTTACAGTACAATAGGGTGCCAATAATTGTAGACAGCACTGTCCAACGCCTTTTATGAGATGAAGTTCTCAGTTAAAATAAATGCAGATGCAATCCTTTTGGGTGGAAAGTTTAAGAGGAAAGGAGCGTGCCTTCGCTTTTGTGTTTCGTGTTAACCTTATCTACTTGTGAACTTGTGAATTCTCTTGAAGCTTGGTTCTAGTAGAAAACAAGAGAGAGAGCGCATGGCTGTGGTCTCTGGTGTGGATTTTCTGACTAGGCGTGTCACTGTGATTACTGCGTGTTTGTGTGTGAGAGAGTAAAGGTATCACTCTCGCTTACGGAGCACAGCAATGAACAAGAGTAATAAAATTCCCTTTTCTCTTCCTTGCAATATTTCCTCCCTTTGATTACTCTCACTTATGTGGTAAAGACCAAGATGTGGTTTCCTTCCACCTGTTTGTGGTTTCCTTCCACCTGTTTTTTTTATGCAAGATGCGACAACCTTACTAGAAAAGCCACTCATTCAGGAAAACACCTAAAAAAAAAAAATTTTTTTTTTTTTTTTAAGTATCAAACCTGGCCGTCGCATAAAGAAAGAGCGCGGAACAGAATCAGCTTTCAAATAAACACCGTGTTTGTTCCAGTCTATCTCTGTTCATGTGGGTTTGGGTACCGCTCTTTGATGGACGGTGACGTCATCGTCTTTGCCGTGGTCATGTGACCGCGATGGATGTTTGCGCAACACATCCATCGTGTCACCTATCGGCTCACTGTCAGAACCTTATCCGAGGAAGACGCGTGACGGCTGTCTCTGGAGCCCAAACTGCTAATGAAAAGACAGGTGTGAGTTTTCGGGGTGGTGTGTGAGTGTGTGTGTGTGTGTGTGTGTGTGTGCTCCCTCGGGGGGATCCGTTTGAAGCACATCCAGCTTCTGTGCCCCGTGCTGGGAGCTGTCATGAGTACATATGCCCCTGTTGTTCTCCCTCATCCTGCTCACTCTGGGACCGTTTCCAGATACCTGCGTTTTACACCTGATGCCAAAATAAGGGAAGGAAAAAAAAGACACACACACGTCATATGTGGGGAAAAAAATCAGCATGCTAAATTTGTTTCATTTGGGAGTGATTTGCTTTCCCTCATTTCCTCCTGCCGTATCACGCTTTGATGCGGTGGATTTGAAAGGCAGGAAAAGCTTTTTAACAGCGTTGATGCAGCGTTTATGAACACACACACACACACACACACACACACAAACACATAGCCCGAAGCTATTTACAGTACGTACACCTTGGCTTTCTAGCTAAATGGACCTGTCTGAAGCGTTTAAAAAAAATGGTGGAGTCAGTGCTTCAGAGAGGCGAAAGAAGTAGCTGGAGAAAATTTTGCACTTTTGCCATGCACGGCTAAAATCCCATCTGTCCTTAAATTCCCCAGAATCATCTGAATAAACAGCGTCAGCAATGGAAGTGTTAGATTTTTAATGTATCTGAATATGTGAATGAAAATAGGAGAGAAAAAAACAGTGCTGTGAGAAAGTATTTGCCCGCGATGGCATGTTGCTTTTGGAGATCTTCCATTTAAGTGATTTCTTGATTCAACAGGTCTGGCAGTCATCAGTACTGAGTGGTAACTCAGCTTTTCAAAAAAAACAGGTGGTTCATTCATGATTTAGCAAGGGGCAATTACTTTTTCACAAAGGGCCAGGTAGGTGTGGACAACTTTTTTTTCCCTCAGTAAATGACAATCATTTAAAAACTGTGTTTTGTATTTACTCAAGTGTGATATTAAGAGTGTGACAGATATGCCAAAAATATATATTTATTAGGAAATACTATTTTACAGCGCTGTACAGTAATTATATATGTATTTTTTTCCGGTATACATGTTTGCTTCGTAGACCTCGCAGGAATTCCTGACGCAGCTGATGTCTAAGCTGGGAGGGATGAACCCGGAAGAAACCGGAGGATTCCAGGAGGCGCCGCTCGCCTACGATGCGGTGTGGGCCCTCGCTCTGGCGCTTAATAAGACGGTCGGGCCATTAAGGGCCAGAGGGCGCAGGCTGGAGGACTTCAACTACAACAACAAGGACATTACTGCGGAGATTTATCGTGCCCTGAACACCAGCTCATTCGAAGGAGTGTCTGTGAGTACCAGTGGAGGAAGGGATGGATGGATAGATGGATGGGTTTGGTTTAGTTTGTGGATTGGTGGATGAATGCTTGTATTGATTGACTGATGTCTGGGTGTAATTATAAATTGATGGAAGGATGCATGAATGGGTTCGGTTTGCGGATTGGTGGATGAATGCTTGGATGGGTAGACTGGTGTCTGGATGGATGGATGGATAGATGGATGGATGAGTTGGGTTCGGTTTGCGGATTGGTGAATGAATGCTTGGATGGGTAGATTGGTGTCTGGATGGATGGATGGATGGATGGATGGATGGATGAGTTGGGTTCGGTTTGCGGATTGGTGGATGAATGCTTGCATGGGTAGACTGGTGTCTGGATAGATGGATGGATGGATGGATGGATGGTGGGATGGTGGGATGAGTTGGGTTTGGTGTGTGAATTGGTGGATAAATGCTTAGATGGATAAACTGGTGGATGGATGGATTGGTAGTTGGATTGCTGCATCAATAGATTAATAGATGTAAAAAGAAGCTGATTATGTTTTATTATTTCAGTTTATCTTCCATCTTTGAAACTCATGTTGTGATTCCTTCATTATCAAGAATAAAAAGGTGTGTTTAAGAAGTGCTAAGGAAAGAGATTTAACATGACTGAAGTGAGTGTCTCTAAAAAAAAGCAGTGATGCGAAATGATCTCCCGTCTCATCTCGTCTATTACAGGGTCACGTCGTGTTTGACGCACAGGGCTCGAGAATGGCCTGGACTCTCATCGAGCAACTTCAAGGTGACTGCATGGATTTGACAGAACTGCTGTTATTGCATTAACATGTGATTGTGATTGTTTCGAACATGGTGCGCATTATTACTTACTAGTTGTCAAACCGCTGACGGGTTCATTCGGTGAGAGCACGACTTCACCCAGCACCTTAACAGGAACATGTCTGGTTTGTGTCTGTCTGAAGTCAAACAATGATCATGATTAATACATAATACACTCCGAAGGACTCCGTGTTGCTGTGTGTCATCTGGGTAAACGCTTACCCGCTAATTTTATTTAACCAACTGCTGCCTGATCAAGCGTGAGTGTAGAGGCTGGAAAGGCTTTTAAAAAGCAGCATCTGCAGGTTAAGTGGTACGCGAGAGGGGACAGGAGCGATTATTACACTCCACTTCCAGATGATTTATGAGTCTGGTGTCGGCCTTGTCGGGCTTCGTTTCAGGGAGGCTCAGGTGTCGGGTGAAACACGCCCAGGTTCATACTTTTTGCGCATACGCTTTATCCGTTATGCCTAAACTTTATCTCAGATTCTTTTCATACCTCTTATTAAAACCTTATAGTTGTTTATTATTATAAACAATAAATTATTGTAAACAATGTATTTATTTAACATATTGTATGTATATATATATATATATATATATATATAAGGTGTTTTCAGTATCAGTAGGTGTTCTGCTATGAGGAAATCTTCAGGAGAGAGGACTTAGTAGTCTAAGAGGACTCACAACAAGCAGGCCATCCAGTCCGTACACAAGCTTGGCACAGGTTTTACACCGGATGCCCTTCCTGACACAACCCTCCCATTTTATCTGAGCTTGGGACCGACACTGGGGCTGAGGTTTGGGCTCTGGCTGGGAATCGAACCCGGGCCTTTCGCATGACACAGGAGAAACCTACCCCTGAGCCACCAGTGCCCATGGCAACAGATCATCTGCATATGCGCCTTAAGAACTGGCCTCTGGAAAGGATTAAACTTGTATGCCGAGGTTCCGCTTGATATAATTATTAGTATTCTTTTTAAATCCTACCTGATTGGTGAAATGCTCTCATACAGTATATCTTCTGTTGTGTATCTTCTGTTCCTCCCTTAATAGCATTCTTAGCCTTTCAACAAGATGAAGTTTGGGGAAAAGGGACAGTGATAGTTCAGCAGGTTACAGGTTATTGATCAGAGGGTCGGCGGTTCAAGCACCAAGCTGCCACTGTTGGGCCCTTAAGCAAATCAATTATCACCACCTGCTCCAGGGGCACTGTATCATGCCTGACCCGGTGCTTTGACCCCCAACTTCCTACGAGCTGGGATATGAGAAGAAAAGAAAGAAAATTCACTGTGCAGTTGAAGATCATACAAGAATATATAGTGTGGATATGTAGTTGGGGAAAAAATGCCATGTCCCCATATAAGGTCTTATTCAGGTCTCATGGGGCTATACAGTAGAAAATGCCACATTCATCATGTGAAGGGTTTCCTTATAACATATAACATGTAGCATGTTGCTGAGGGTGCTTTCATTTCTTTACTAAAATAGAATTTATAGAAATAGGATTTTTTTTTCACAGTTGTTGTTGTTGATGGAATAGAGGAATAGAGCCGTGCTGTTTTCTGCTTCACTGTTTCGATCAAGCTGCTGCAATGCCAAGTTCATCGATATTCCGGTCTCCGCTACCACACGCTGATTGCATCCTCTTATCTCCGCTGGGGGTTTTGTCAGGCCGTAGCTATTTCCAGAGGCCGGAGCGTGTGATTGGCGGGCTTATGTTCGCCCGCTCGGGTCTTTGTGCCTGCGTCGTCACCCGTATCGGCCACCCCACCTTCCAGCCCTGTAGCTTCAAAACCGAAGTATTTTTTCCACTCTTGTTCTTTTTGTAGATTGAAAAGGTTGAAAAAGATTATAGCTTTGGCGAATCTGAGCTTATATAATGTGATAGAGTGCGGTTGTTATCCTGTGGAGCTAGATGCAGAGAGTCCCAGTGCAATGCGTCGAAGGGCTGATTTGCCATTGATTTGCTCATTGTCGCTCGGGAGCTCTGTGAGCTGCGGATGCAAGATACACACGTCCACACACTGTAACAGAGATGGTGTAATGAGATGCTTAGGAAAAGGTTATACTTCCCTGGTATTGTCTCGCATCTCTGCTCGACAGGTTGTTTAACACCGAGATGAGATGAGATGTCCCTGGGAGGAACTTTCCTGCCAAGTCACTTTGTGAGATATACAGTATAAATCTACAAGGACACAAGAACGACGAATACTCTTGTAAAAGTTTAAACGCTAGCGTTTAGTGTTAGAGTCCAGCTCCATGAACCGTGATACATTGAGCTGCAGTTCTGTAGATGCTGAAACACCGACAGCAGGGTAATGCTGGCTAGATTACTTAAGCCTGAGACGCTCAGCCCACGGACCGTATGCCATATATTACACACCGACCTAGACACAACTATCAGGCACGGACACTTGTATTGTCTATAGAAACCTCTGTTTAATCAGAGGGGGGAAAAAAACAAGTTAGACAAAAGGTGTGTTAAGCATGGACATGTGATGTTATTCCAGTGATGGTATTCCAGTATGTAGTCCCCTGTATATTCCGAATGATTTTGTCCCCCACTGATGCCCCTCTACAGCCGGACAGGTCATCAGTAAATGATGTCACTTCGACGTGATTGTTCAGTGAGCAAGAGTGAGTCATTTGGCAAATTAGTTTGCTATTGATTTGTCTTGTCTTTGTTTCCTTTCCTGTGCTAAGATGCAAGGAAAGGAAACGCGGAACAGCAAGCCAACGATTGAGATTCACCCCGTGGCAATGAGCCAGAAAAAAAACAGATAAACAAGTTTTAGAATTACAACAAATGACATTAAGAGGTATTTATGTAAGATGCATGTAATTAACCGGAACTGGTGGGAAGCCAAGGGGGTCAAAAACTTGTGCGGAGTGCGGAGGTCGAATGAGGTCAAAAGTAGGCAAAGTTGTTGATTTGATTTGTTGAACATAAACTTACATCATTTATACTAAGAATGCACCTGTGCCTTCAACTAATATCACAATTTTTTTCTCACAGTAGTTAAAAAAAAGTAATTTAGATGAGTTACCGGGTAGATCATTCGGAATCCTAATCAAAGTGGAGCTTAATCCCAAAAATATGAAATTTGAAAGATCGCCAGTCCATTGAAAGGCACCGTATTCTTCAGCTGTGGCATTTATTCAATTAAGCAATTTATCCACTGTTTTTTTTTTAGGTTGTTTTCATTCATTTCTTTAATGCATCAGTTTTGCATTCAGAATGAATTCACACTTTTTTAAATTGTATGGATAAACTCATAAATTGTATGATAAACAAAAAACGGGACAAATTTGAAAAAAAAAAATTATTTTTTTTGCATTTTGCATCTTCTTCTTTTGAGTTCATGAACTTACCTGAAAACACATTTATTTCTGATTTCAAACACCAGCTACACGACGTGTCGCAGAGGGAAGGCAAATCATACAATTGCATATAATACTAGGTAGTGATATTACATCTTCAAATGCCACACACATCTGTCTAGTTATGTCACGCAACAGCATCCGCAAATGTAATGAAGTAGAATACAGATATTTGCTGTAGGATGTAGTAGAATAAAAGTAAAACTTCCAAAAAGTTTCCTAATAAAACTACTTAATTAAAGTATATTTATGTGAAAATGAAGTAACAATGTGGGTGTACTTGGGTACCTTACACAGCTGCATTTAAGCAATTAAAAACACAATCATTTCAATGCTATTAGATACTTTTAGTAGTTTTTAATCATTTGAATCATATAGCTATAGATGTATAGCTGCGTGAGACATTAAACATTAGTGCTACTGAATTCAATCAAATAGGAATGGACAGTGGCTTTAAAAAATTTAATTAAAATTGAATCGGCAGCCATGTGATCCACGGCACCTTCACGCTGCGTGGGTACTTTAGGATGGATAGTATTTAAAGGGGTTTACTTTTATTTGTTTCTTTTGTCTCGGTGTGAAAAACAGGAAGTAAAAAGTGTCGTAAACTGGTGGGCAGAAATGTGGAGGTCGAAGGGGGTCAAAAGTAAAAAAACTTTTTTTTTTTTTAATCATAGGATTTTGTGTGTGGATTGGGTTGCCTGTACGTTTCAGTACGTTTCCTTTTTTATATCATAGCAGCTAAACACGCATACTGTGGCGTATGAACCAAACCTAAATCAGTCTTATCTCCATTCAGTTCAGGAATGGTTTAAAACGCATGGCTGTATTGCGCATAATAGTCCCAGTGTGCTGAAAATAAGTTTTAATTAAAGTGTAAGATAATTAAGAAAAGCAATAAACGTTGGAGTTAACAGAACACCTCTCTGCTAGAACATCCTGCGTGCTGTTTCCCGGAAATGAAAGTTGAAGACGGTGTTAGAGAGTGAAAGCGCACAGCAACAACGGTGTCTAATAATAACTCTTTCTTTCTCGCTGCGTTCTTCCTTCGTTTTTTTTTCTCACCTTTATTACTTCCTTACACATGGAGGAACATAAACATATATTCACATGCATGCATGCATGAGCACACACACACACACACACACACACACACGGCTCTCCCAGGAGGTAGCCAGAGCTGAGTGCTGTAATTATGCTTAATGATTACCTGATAATTATAATGCTTCTCATTTAAGTTAATTTCTTGTTGTGTATGTGACTGCAGACCCCCGGAGCCCTGTAAAGACCCGAATGGCTATAAATGGTTTACAAACATGTAGAGAGAGAGAGAGAGGGAGAGAGGGAGAGTATATCAGGCTGTCGGCTTGTGCAGTTTGATTACATGAAATGAAGATAAATTTCTTAGCCAGCCTGTCCCCTATCCTGCACGGCTTCTCAGCGTTATACCCAGCTCTCCATCTGAATTGTAGGAGAAACAGGAGGCGAATATTTTTAAAAATCAGATTTTAGGTTTCTGTCTGAAAGCAGAAAGCAGCGCAAAAGTTGTCAAGCTGCTCAGATGTCTTATCGCTTTGATTTAAAACGCTATACACCGGGACTCCTGCCATGTCTCTGTCTCATATTATCCTCTGTCTTCCATGTCTCTCATGCAGTCTCTGTCCGTCTGTCTCCTATAGGAGGGAGCTATAAGAAGATCGGATATTACGATATGACCAAAGGCAATCTCTCCTGGTACGGGAACGACAAGTGGATAGGTGAGTCGCACTTATCTTTATTACATATTGTAGTGTAGCAGGGGTGGATTCTCGAATCCGATTGGTCGATTCATTTCCGCTAAATGCAGCCGTGATCGTAGAGCGCCGACTGGAATTTAAATCACATGCTTGTTCGTTTCTATGGTAAACTTATAATAATTGTTAGATTGATTATTTAACAATCATGGAAGGAGTCTGTAGTGTGAGCACGACTTCAGGATTTAGTTTTATTAACTTCAGAAGGGAGAGAAAAAAGAAAGCTGGTAATAGAATGACGGTGTACAGCTGCTATAGCGTAAGCGATAACAGGAACAAACTCAGACCACTATAGTAAATGTACAGCGGTTGGTACCACATCATACGAGCGATTTTTCACCTTAAGAACTAAACTTTCTCTCAGCATACGAACATTTTCAGCATACAAGTGACCGAACCGAGCGCCGGCTAAGTTGAGCGTACGTCTGGGAACCGTTTAAAGCTTATTTGCGTCAGTGGAAAGCCAAGCAAAGCGAGTTTTTATGTATTTTTTGTGCATTTTGTGCAAGATTTAGTGAAAACTGAGCCAGTTTTAAAAGGTTTTTAGAGCAGCCGGTGCCACGAGGATGCATTATTCATTTACATGACTTTTTGAAATATTTTGAATGTTTTTATATGCAAGAATATGATTATAGTGTTGGGTAATAAAAACATTGGTAATATTTCTGATTGGCTGGAACGGATTATGCGCATTTACAGTTATTCCTATAGGAAAATGCGTTTCGCAATACAAAATTTCACCTTAAGAAAGGATTGGATTTGTATCCCGAGGCATCACGGTAAATATAAATTAAGAATTTTTTAAAGATGATGTGTTGGGGGAAAAATAATAAAAAATCTGTGATATATAGTAGTGGAAGATAAAACATTGGAACATTGTGTCCCGAAGGGTTTTAATCTTCGCTCACAGGCTGGGCTACGGTATATATCTCTTTACTGCTGTAGAGATCAGGACTGTTTTCTTCTTTACTTCCATTCTGTCTCGCTTTATCTTTAAAACGCACACACACACACACACACACACACACACACACACTGTTCCTTCCACATTGCTCTTCTTTTATAGCTCTGTGCCTCTTATGGTCACATCCATAGCGACACACACACACAAACACACACACAAACACAAACACAGAGCAGGCAGGCTGGAGGCACTTAATCAATCAGTCAAACTCTGTTTAGTATTCTCTTTGTGAGAACAACAAGATAGGAGGAAGAGAAGAGAGGGAGAAAAAAAAAAAGAAAAATGAAGGATATTAGAAAACTGTCACTAGGTAATTCCGAACATAAATTGAGCAAGCGGACTAATAAAAAAATCTGCCCCACATAACATGAGCGATGGCTGCGTTCGCATTTCTAATCAAATTTCATGACCGGCTTAAACTCTGTCTCGGGGAAGGGTGTGTGGAGAAGATGCCTCGTGACATCTGGAACAAAACAGATCAGAGGGGGGGGAGACAGCCCAGAGGCGTCTCCGCGTCCTCGGAGGACGGGAATAGTCCGATCGGCGGCGGTGACGTGCGTCCTACGCACTTCGGAATTTTTCTGTCAGCCGTTTAGAACTCGAAAGCCCGATGCGGGATCTAAAAATGGTATTTGATTCGCGTGCTGGATGTCATTAGTTCTAGGCCCCGGAACGGATATAGCGGCGTGCGTTCCTTGAACAGGGCCGTCGTACGCCTGTGAGCTTTCAAAACAGGCCTTTTAGCTTTTTAAAGACGTTGAGAATCCATCAGGCTCCATGGCAACTGTAGCGAGCCTCCGTCGCTGAAAGCGCTAATTGCGATTTTCACAAAAACCCTTCCGGTGGGAATTCGAGGAGGCTGCGAGTGTTTATTCGAGTTGTGAGTGTGAACGCCGATGTGACAGCAGGCTGATGTGGCAAATCCTGTTACCTATGGATTCCGTGTGTGTGTGTGTGTGTGTGTGTGTGTGATGCAGTAGAAACTGTCAGGAAGGCGTGATAGTGACCATTGACCATTCATCGTAAGATGAAGACTTAAGAGTAAAAATATGTGTCTGCGATGCTGCACACGCACCAAGGTTATTTCATGAGCTCTGCATGATGAGCGTGTGTTTGTGTGTGTGTGTGTGTGTGTGTAGCCCGATGGCAGGGACACAAGCCGTGCCATCTGG
>JAQQZS010000021.1:6006309-6021270 GCA_030068045.1 Platyallabes tihoni | reverse complement strand
TATATATATATATATATATATAATCAAAATCATATATATACTTCTATATAAGTACACATCTCAATATCAACTGATATCATTTATTATATATATATATATACAGAAATTATATATATACAGTATATATATATATATATATATAAAATTCATCACTGTGACTTGTAGCTTGTGACCTTTCATTAGTTAGCCTTTGCCGGATTTTTTCCTTCATTCCTTGGTTCCTTTTTCAGTTATAAAATATAACAGCTTTTCTGCTTTTACCTTAGCAATTATTCTGAATTTGTGGTTTAACAGTTCCAAGAGAATTTATTAAGTCATTTCACCTTCCCCTTATTGCCACCTCTGGTAACAAGACATTTATTTTCAGCACCTTACTGCTGTGACCTTAGTAAGGTGAAAAACACACTGTATGCTTTTCTAAACGGAAAATGTTTTCCTTCACATTAAAAAAAGAAAAAAAAAAGGTGAATGCTGGGGGCAGCGCTTTTTCAAATCAGCCATGTCTCAGAAGATTACATGTAAAGTGCGCGCTGGTTGTCGAATGAAAACGCCTCGAGAGAGCGTGATATGTTCGCCCTCTTTAATACTAAGCAAAGGTCTGGAGTTTCGGGCTAAATGTTAAAGCAATTAAAATTTCACAGGGTGATGAAAGTGCGAAAAATATCGTTTTCACTGCAGGATCTGTCTAAGGTCGAATAGATTTTATTTCTCATCAGCAATGACGAAGTCTCTTATTAACATTCCCGCAGACTTGTAAAGATTTAAACACATACACAGATTTTTTTTTTCACGTCAATAGAATTGATTTAGTGTAAACTTTCATTTATTGTAAAGGATATATAAGGTTATAGGAAAACATTAGAGGAACGTTTCGTGACGTGTCCTACTGAAGAATTAATGTTAACACCCCGAGTTGACTATGTATTTTTCTTGTAACACCGTGTCCTGAAGAATTTAGTTCCTTTTATCTTGCAGTAGTTTGCAGACAATGACAAGTTATCAAAGGAACAACTTTATTTGTTTATAGTTACATTGTTGTGGGATGAGATGAAAGTTAGTTTCTGTTAACACTTAGGATTCTCACTCTTGAAGTTAATAACCAAAAAAAAAAAGTTTTAAAAAACCCACCCATGCAGCACGACATGTTACCGGATATACAAAGTGCTGACAGCAAAACCTCAAACATGCTACTCATAGAATAAATCTCCTCATAGGAAACAAAAAAAAGTTATCAAAATATCAGTGTATATATATATTATATTATATATTAATAAAATATTATATATTATATATAGTAATATTTATATATCATATATAATATATCAAAGTGCATTTAACCGTCATAAATCCACTTTAATCTCTGAGTGCTTCTGTGAACGGTGAAGTATTTAATGCATACAGAAAGGCAAAAGTCATGCATGAATAAAAGCAAAGCTTGCATCCATTTATATATATATATATATATATATATATATATATATAGCTTCGCTTTTATTCATGCATGACTTTATATATATATCACAGAGTCAGGAAAAGAAAAACTTAAAAATATTTTTATACTAAATGGGTGCTATACATTATATTTTGATGTGTATGATAATGTTATGATAATAATATGATAACATTATTAATATTAAATTAATACAATATATATCATACTGTATTCAGGTTTCATACTGTATTCAAGTATATCATACTGTATTCAAGTATATCATACTTCAGGTTTCTTTTCCTGAAGTGTGTATAATTTTTTTTTTGCTGATGCTGAACAGGAAAAAGCTTTTGAAT
Organism: Platyallabes tihoni; assembly: GCA_030068045.1. Classification (NCBI taxonomy): domain Eukaryota; kingdom Metazoa; phylum Chordata; class Actinopteri; order Siluriformes; family Clariidae; genus Platyallabes; species Platyallabes tihoni. The sequence goes on along the minus strand of JAQQZS010000021.1, from coordinate 6,019,482 downwards.
TTAGTCGGAATAAAAAATCAACCGTATGCATGTTCTTATAAAGGTCACAGTTATGAGTAAACAACCGACAACAGTGGTCTAACCGTGTAAAAAAAATTTTTATATATATAGATGGAGAAAAATAGTGGGCTGGAACATTGTTGTCGAAAACTACCTGCGTAGCGGAAAAACCCGTATGGACGTGATATTTACAGTAGCTAGTAATGCATTAACCGGATTTGCGCAAGACTGGAAAGCGTTGGTTGTCTTACTGTTTTTATTTATTTATTTATTTCAAATCTTTTTAAGGTTTTATACCTACATCCTGTTTAAATGTTGAAACCGTAGGGTAAACACTAATACAACACTTTAATATAAATTGTGTTGCAGTTATACGACTCGTAGCTTGAGATATTAAAAGAAAGTGAATAATACTGTACGGTGTTAATACATGTTATTTATTATTAACTCAGGTGCAGTTTGGTTATATGTATGAGTTGGTTTGGTATAGGGATGGTTTTAATCTGGCCAATCTGGCAACCTTTATAACCATGTTTTTCATATACTGCATAAAGTGCAAATAATAATAACATTCATAATAATAATAATAATAATAATTGGTATATCGGAGCCCTGAAATACTGTTTGACAGCATGTACAGTAATGCTCTGTCATTTCTACACGACTAATTTACAAATGCAGTTTTGCATTCCGATGCTTCACATATACAGTTCATATATATAACAATACACACACACGCATACACATAAAATATATATTGCTGTTTTTAGTTTTTGTTTTTAATAAAAATATTTTTTAAAAAGGATGAAGGTCTACTTTTCCTCCGTGCTTCACTACGCGTCCTAATTTACGCGTCTTTACAGTGTTTATTATGAGATTCGTTGGAATAAAATCTACTAATGAATCCTACATCATGTCTGATACTCTTTGAAGGTTCCGCTTAGCCTTATGACACATTCTGATCTTACATTTTCACAGATATTTTCTGTTTGCGAGCGGAAGCTATTACTCAACCATAGACACTGACAAACCAGTTTGGGTTTGTGGGCTTTTCAGAAATCTATAACTTCAAAGACTGTAGACTGCTGAGCAGCTAACACCATGCTGAGTCAAAATCACTGCTGTGAGCAGGATGCTACTCTCCAACTCGATCGATCATTCCAGCTCACAAGTGGCTTTCTGACTGACTCGTCTTCTCTCGTTTCATTCCCGCTGTCGTCTTCTGCCTCGGCTCTGTGGGTTTCTGGGGGTTGAGTCTATCTCGGCTCTTGCTATTAAATTAATGTGGCTTATACTCTGATATAACGCACTGTGCAAAAGTTTCAGGCAGATGCAAATAACCGCTGTAGAGCAAGGATAAAAAAAAGTTGTATTCGCTCAAATAATACAGTAGTGGGGTTGGTGGCTTAGGGGAAGGTTTCTCGCCTGGGTTCAATTCCCACCCAATGCCAAAAACCTACAGTAGCGGTCCCAAGCCCGGATAGGATGGAGGATTGCGTCAGGAGGGATGATCCAATGGCAACCCCTTGACTGGAGCAGCCGAAAGACTAGCAACAACAACTCAAAAATACTATTACAATCAGTAATTAACGAAACAAAGTCAATAATTGGTGTGATGGCCGTTTGCTTAAAATATAGTCTAAGGTACAATTTGTGCAGTTTAATAAGGAAATTAGCTGCTTAGTTTAACTGAACATTCTGCACAACCTTCTCAGGCTGTTTTTTATTTTTTTGGTCAGTTTTTTTGGTATAAACATTAATATGTTCTTTAACAGTAGATGTTGCTTTCTTTTCTGTCTCACAGTTATTTTGCTGTAAGATTAACTTTTTTATTTCTTTAATATTAATCAGAATTTTTTTTTATGTTAAAAATGAAAACAAACATAAAATAAAATAAAAAAAACATCAGATGCTTAAAAATTTTTACTTTTGCACAGTACTGTAAGTGTCTCTAATACTTTGGTAGATACCATATTTTTTATTCTAATTTTAACTGAATTGTTTTTTTTTTTTTTAAGTTAAACTTTTTCAGCAGGAACCAGATAATTTAATGAAAACAATAAGCTGATGAATGTATGTCTAAATGTATGTTTATGTCTAAATGATCAAATTAATATAAGTGATATGTATTTACAGTACTGTGCAAAAGTCTTGAGCCCTCATTTCTTTATATTTTGCTTCCAAAGAACTGCGTTTCCTTTTTAAATTTTTTTTTATTTATTTAATTTAATTAAATAGTATAGAGGACTAGATCTCCAGGCTTCCCAAAGAACTATTTTGTCTCTCAAATTAAGTCCTACATTATGTGCTGTTCTAATGATGTAGGAGGAGGATATTGTTGCTGGTGGAGATATGATGGAGTCTAACAGTAGAGAAATGTAAATGGGGGGGAAAGATAAGATGTTGTTAGTTTAGTCTCTCACCTTTTTCCAGCATCATTCAAAGTCATATGTAATGAGAAACCCGATACAGCTGCAGTATATGAGGCTTTGGCTAGGTAGGTCTGCTGCATGTTCAGTGCATGATGGTATTTGCATGAAAGTTTAATCGCTGGAAGTTGATCTGTTTGAGCCAAGTGTTCAGATAAGGATAAGAAGGTCAGAGAGCTGTGCTGAGTAAAGGACTAACGTGCCACTGCATCTCTCCTTCAGGTTAATATGAAGCAAAGCACGAATCCCGCTGCACCGCTCTCAGCACGTACGTAGTCCAACAGAAAAACACGGGGTTTAAGCTAAAAGATGTATTGCGCAATAAATTTTGGATTACACGTCAATTAGAAAGATTAATACTGAGGTTGAATATTTCCTTTAATTAAATATTAACAACCATAGGGACACTCGCTTTTTTTCGAGTCGTAAATAAGACAAAATGGAAAGCCTCTGAAAAAAAGTCCATCAGCCCAAAATGATGATAATGCATATTTATTAAATTAGACTTTTGTGTGACCATGTACACGGATAAAGTTTCACCCCCGAGTGGCGACAATGAGCGGTGCAGTGAAGCGTGATGATTGAGCGATGTTGTCCAGCACCTTGTGTCCTGTCCAAATAACTAATGATCCACACCAAAAAATATCACCTCTCGTTAATGTCAGGTTATGTTTTGTCCCTGCCACTTTGGATGAAATTGTGTTTGTTTGGAGCGATGACTGACCATGGGTCAATATTTATCGATTTACTCTGCTCTTTCCTCTCTTTTTCCCCCCTCCCTCTGTGTCTACAATGCTTGTCCTTTCTGTCAGGTTTTATGCATGATTACAGCTCCTGTCACCATGATCCTGTCCTCGAAGCAGGACGCTTCTTTCGCCTTTGCCTCCCTGGCCATCGTCTTCTCCGTCTACATCACCCTAGTTGTGCTGTTCGTCCCTAAGGTAAAGCGCACGATCATTATCGTGTCTTGTGTAGAGCAACCTCATGCATCAGTGAGCATCCAGGATGAGGGTGAGATACATGTCTGTATACTGTATATTTTTGTGTGCTGTAGATGCGAAGGTTAATCACACGTGGCGAGTGGCAGTCGGATCAGCAGGAGACCATGAAGACGGGTTCGTCCACTAATAACAACGACGAAGAGAAATCCCGACAGCTGGAGCAAGAGAACAAAGAGCTGCAGAAGATCATCCAAGAGGTGAATTAACCTATTACTTTCAACTTTAAATCCAAGACACGGTGCTCTAAAAACTGTGCACCCATCTCAGGGAACAATCTTTCTGACAATGGGTCATTATCTTTTTTTAAATAAGTTACAGTTGGTTAAAGTAACAGGCAACATATGGTGTGCACCTGCTAATTCTTTTCTTTGGGGAGTAAGTAAACCTCTAAGTAACGCTACCCGATGGATGGATGGATGGATGGATTGATTGATTGATCGATTCATCCAGGCTGAGGTGGCTCGGAAGCCACTGCAGCCGTTCCCATGATCTTTCAGCAAGTAGAACATCTGATCCTTGCCACATCCCCCGTACAGTCCTGACGCCGCTCCAAGATATTTCTGCATATTTGGGCCGTTAAGGGAGTTCCTGGGAGGCCAGCATCTCAGACGTGAATTGGGTAGTCCAATCATGACTCAGGTGTACTGAGAAAATGTTCTACCTTGATGGTATCCAAGCACTAGTGTAACACTGGGATAAGTGCATTAATGTAGCAGCAGATTATATAGAGAAATAAAGGGAGTTTTTACTCTCATAACTGTGTTCTGTTATTCTACCCAATCAAAAGTCCTGGTTTGGCTTGAAGCTTTAGTAGCTCAAAGCTTCCTCACGTTTTTAACAAAAATTTAAAAAAGGAATAATCTATCAATTGGGATGAACCACGGCTGATTGGTGGCGATCATATAAATACTCTAGGAGGAGTTTATCAAATTCCATTGGGTGCGTTTTGCAAACTACCTGACTTGTTGAGTTGAGCCCATGGCATACAGTGCGAAAGTTGTTCAGCTCAATGAGCTCTAAATGTGTACCAGGTTTCCTCAAAAAGGCCCAGATCCTTGGAAAAAAATAATAAACTTTAGAAGAACAAGAGGGCCCTTCCCACACTATCATAGCGATGACGATGATGTAATCGCCATGATGTCATTGTGCTGCTTTCATAGTGCATAGGCCCTAATAAGGCCTGAGATGGGATCCAAACATGTCGGCCATGTCATGATGCACAGTGGTGGAGTAGACAGGGCTGTGGCCTTACAGTATAGCGCCGTGATCCTTTGTTCATTCTTGAACTGAGTCTTTAATGCTTTCCCTGTGGCTACATGGGTTACATCCAAGTTTTCTGGTTTCTTCCTCTCAAAAACATACTTTTTGGTGCATTACTGTATGTATGCTACATTGCCTATAGATGTGACTGTGTGTGTGCATGTTGCCCTGAAATTGACCAGCACACCATCAAATATTATGCACCATTGACCCTAATCAGGATAAACCGGTTTCTGCAGATGAATGAATCAATATAGTTTTCTCCATTGTTTGCTTTCTCTAACAGAAGGAAGAGCGCGTGTCCGAACTGAGGAACCAGCTCTCAGAACGACAAGCCTTGCGCTCCCGGAGACATACGTCGTCCACCAACCTGAATCACAGCACCCCTCCTCTGCCGATCTCTCACACCGACTCCAAGTCTCTCCTCCCTCCGCCCGGGTACCCTCTTCCCACCTCGGACAATCACTCCATCCCTCCGACCTTCTCCAACTCCACCAGCGTTTACCAGCCAGACGGCAAGATCAGCCGCAACAACTGCCACCCCAGCCGCTTCCAGCTCCTCTACAAGTGAGGCGACAAAGATCAAGGAACGAGGCACAAAGAAGATCTGAACTTAAAAGACGGAAGGGGCACAACTCTTTTCACCATCTAGATGTTTTCTTGTCTTATCCCCTGGTGTTCGTTCGCTCATTTTGTAACAAGTAGATGGAGGAACATGCAGCTGGACCTCATCATCGTGTCATATCAAAGTCGCTGCTGCATACATGCAGTCGTAAGGGAATATTCCTTCTCTGAGAAAGGCTACCTCTGGGTGACTTCCAGAAGATTGTCTAGGCTTCCTCAGAGAGCAGATCTTGAATCTCAAATATGAGTGGCTTCATAGCTGAGCTACCCGATCACTTAGCATATCTCGGCATCTTTCAACGAACCAGCAAGTGCTGGAAAGGTCTTTGTTTTGTTTTTGTTTTTTTCACATAGGAGATTTAAGAGATAGATCTGAATTGCTGTGGAATCTTTCGGTATAATAATAATTATACTATCATACCATCTTAAACCACACGTTTTTTCTGTTCCCCCACAGAACGTGCTAGAAGGGAAATCCGTCAATTTTGCAACGGTGTCTTTTTTTCCAACACTGTTATTGCTAATCCCCTGAGGCGTGCAGTTTGTTGTGTTGCATAATTAACCCGGGAAAAGCATTTACCAGCTCTTGGTTGCATTGTTTAGCACGTTAATGGGGGTTCTTTGGTTTCTAACTGTTTTTGAGTTGGGGACGAGACGGCGCAGGGATTCTAAGCTAACTTTGAGGTGGATCAGTCGCTTAAGGATGTTGCTATCAAACATTTACAGTCTTCGGGTGGGTTGGTGGAGAGCGGTTAATGATTTTACAGTGGGTGAGCAAGGTGGTGCTAGGATTGTTGAAGAGAAATGTGAAAACAAGACAATATTTTACATGCAAGCATGTTTTGATGGTTTTAATCTGAAGAGATGCTCAGAAATGACGCGCATTGGTTTTGGCTGCAGCCGCTCGGCCTCCCACAGTTTGGTGCAGTAAATGTTACGGAGATTGCAGATGTTGCACCATTGCGTGTTTAAAAGCCTATTGTGGCAGATTGCAAGTGTGTGATTTGATTGATTTTGTTTGTTTGTTTTTTTTTGCTTATCTTTTATCCTGCCCACAGATGAAAGCTTTAGATTTAATCTATACGCTGCTATAATCCAGTTAGCATCTAAAAATCTGCAAAAAATCGTATTCTTCGTGTCAAGCCGTCCAGCAGTGTGGAGGTTATAAAGGTATTATACAGTAAATACAGTATATATTACAACATATATATATATATATATATACTGTATTTTATATATATATATATATATATATATATATATATATATATTATAAACCCTACCCACCAACAGCCCTTACAGTTCAGTGAAGAGAGGGGATTGCTGTAAAATGAGTCATAAACAACAACCCCCCCACATTTCTTTCTGTCATTTCTTACAGTTTCCCCTCAGCTCAAATCCCAATCTTGTGGTTTCATACTGACTTCTGATGAGAAAAACCCAGGTTGAGGTACTTTTTCTGAGCAAGCTCGTACCTGTTCTATTCTGTTGTTTGTCTCTTTCTAAGTATATGTGGGGGGGATATCATTTTTAGTATCTGAAACTCCAGCCTGGATTCATGGCCTGAGTAAATTTTAGCTTTTAGTTGACTCATGGCCCTCTGATTCGCCTCGGACTGCACAGAATACAGCAGGTGCCTGAAAGGATTCTGTGCATGACACAATACAGTGTTATTCATCTGTTTACATGAACATGTTTATGACAAAGGCAAATGACCAGGAAATGTGATTTAATAATTTATTATCTCACACTTATTCATAAATGGCAGCATTTCTGGCATCTTTCAATCAATCAACAGGAAGCTCCAGCTATAATCATTCAGACGTTATGCACATACAAAGTGTGTACATGTTAACTGTATTGTCGCACATACGATATAAAGTGTGTACAGTAAATCGTATTCCCATGTGGTATTGAAAGTATATTTATATTCACCCTTATAGAGTTTAGATGTTCAGATTCTGTCAGATGCAACAGAATTGGTGTCTATGGATAAATAAAGAGAAACGTTTTTCTACTATGGCGTGTGAGTACTTTTATATTCTTCTCTAAAGAGAAGTGCGGAGTTTGTTCTTGTGTCCTCAGGACTCAAGATTCTGGAGAAATTATTTGCCATGTACATGTCAAATTGTGCTTTACTTTTGTATTTTATATACATTATTTAAGGCATTTTTTTCATAATTTTGTGAAATTTGTGTTTTGAAGTTTGGATTAATAAATGAATAACTGTATGAATTAATAAATTGGATATGTAAGAAAATAAATAAGCTTAGTAAGCAAAAGTAAGTAATTTCGATGTAGAGGAGTAAGTAAAACTAACAAAGTTAGTAAAGGTAAGTAAAAGTAAAGAAAATAAATAATGCAAGTAAATATGTAAAGTAAGAAAATAAGTTAACTAAGATAAATAAAATATATGACTAAAAGTAAGAAAAAATCTTTAAATAAAGTAAGTAAAAGTAAACTCTTAAAGTAAGAAGGTTAGTAAGAAGGTAGAAGCAAAGTTACAATAAATGTACTAAATTTAGGTACTACCAGTTCCTAAAATGTAGGTAAGTACAAACGTAAAGTAAGTAATTTATTAAGATAGATAAATAAAGTCAGATTGTAAAGTCAGGAAAAGTAATGTTAGTAGATGTGTAAAATTAGTAGGTGTAAAAGATAAATTATGTTAGTAAAAAGTAAAGTAAATAAATAATTTTTAAAAGTAAGCTTTTAAATATTGAGTTTAAAGTTAGTAAAAGTGAGTATGTAAAGGTAAGAAAGTAAAGTAAGTGAAGTAAGTAAGTTAAATTAAATGTATGAAAGTAGAAAATAATTCTTAAGTAAGTAAAAAGTAGTGAGACATGAAATTAACTAGGTTAAAGTGAAATAAGTAAAATATTTAGGGAAAAGAAATCATTAAATAAACTGACTAAAGGAAAATTTGTAAAGTAAGTAAATGTAGGTAAGTAAATAAGTAAAGTACGTAAATTATGAAAGTAAAGTAAAGTAAAAAAAAAAAAAAAAAAAAGTAAGATAGTAAGTAACTAAAATCTTCTTTGTCTTTCGTCCTTTCCCTTTCATGGGTCGCCACAGCGAATCATCTGCCTCCATCTAACCCTATCCTCTGCATCCTCTTCTCTCACACCAACTAACTTCATGTCCCCTCTCACTGCATCCATAAATCTCCTCTTTGGTCTTCCTCATAGTAAGTAACTAAAATAAATAGGTCTAAGTAAAATGAGAAAAGTACCAAAGTATATTAATAAGAAAAATTTAAGTAAATAAATAATGAAAGTAAGCTTGTAAAAGATGAAAAGTAAATCAGTTAAAGTGAGTATGTGAAGGTAAAAAGGTAAGCTCACTAAATAACTTAAATTAAGTATATATAAGTCATAAGAAAAAAGTAAGTTAATAAAATAAAGGAAGAGCGTAAGTAGGTTAAAGTATAACATAAGTTCCTGAGTAAATAATTACAGTGAGTATGTGAAGGTAAAAGCTGCTATTAGAGAAGTCAGTAATATAAGTACAACTTTACTTTGTGCCCATCATAGTACTAAGAATTGAAATTGAGTTTGTCTCTAGATACAGTTCAGGCTAAATATACAGTATATATTTTAAATGGCACTTTATATTTTAAATGGTACTTTTTTTTACAGAACTTTGTAAGTGACAGCTCATGCTCATATACCCCGCATTGCTTGCTATTTAAAGTGCACATTTATTATAATTCTTAAAATAATTGACATCAATCACTTCTGAAAGGCCACATGGGTCCATGGAAATGTCACTCCTCCAAGTGCACACTGGAAATGGCATCGAGAGGTCATTCCAGCACTCTGCTTTCGAAAGCCCACAGGGTCTCATTAACCCAAACCTGTTCGACTGACAGTTCTACCTCAAATCTGTCTTTCCTCTTCAGTCTTTCCTCCCACTTACTATAAATCTGGCCTGTTAAAAGAACATCCTCGCATTTTTCAAGTGTATAACTTTCCAGGCCACCTGACCCCAGATTGCGGTGGCGGTGGATGTGACCTACGGAGGAGGACCAGCTGGTGGAGTCAGCATATATTGAAAGAACGGTGTTTCCCCCCCTTTTATAGAAAAATCACACCTCCTGATGTAAGGAGATGTAAGGGCTGTTTGCTAAAAAATTATGTAAAGGTCAATTCAGAGCACTTTTACTTTGGCATTAGCGCAGCGTGTTAATGTTTGGGGAATTATGACCTAAATAAAGTGAACGCTTAAAAGCGCGACTAATTATAGCACATTTTTTTTAGCTCACTCTGACCACTTCCTAGTTTTGCATCATCTTCTGCCATCATGGTATATCTGGGGCAACTTGTATTCCAGCATACATTGCTGTTAATAAAGTAATGCAGCTTTCTTATGTAAAAAAAAAACTATAAAATGTTCACTGCTCAAAATTTTTTGTTTTACATAAACAACGAAAGTGTCCCTTAGAATCTTTCATGACAAACTAAAGAACCTTATTACCTTAAATATGCTACATTGTATTCTTTTTTTGTTTCTTTGTTTGTTTGTTTTAATTTTTTGATCCCATTGGATTATAAACAAAGGATAATTCATTAGTTGTATCATTTACATACATGTATTTAAATAGTTAAGAAAGTCTTTAATCATGAGTGCTTCAAAATGATTTCTTTCTTCTTTTTGTTTTTGCACCATGGAATTCTTTTTTTTTTCTTGAATAGTTTCAAGTAATACAATGCCATAAATAAGTAAGTAATCATTAAAAGAGCTGTAGCAATCTTGTGTGAAGAAAAATATTAGATTTTCCAACCAAAATATTTAAGACGGCACAAAATACTTGTTTTTTTTTCAATTGTTTTATTGTTTTTTTGCTAAACATTTAAATAAATATAACAATAACAGTGTCAATAAATAAATAAATAAATACATAAATACATATGTTAATTAATAAATTACACTTTATAAAAATTAAATTAATATACACAATTTTTTAAACAAATTGTACTCAATGTAGGCAAATTCTACCAACTAGGAATGTTCTCCTCGACAATTGTGTACACTTCTGTCTTAACATAAAACAGAAGTGTACATGTTTTTTTTTCTCGTTCCGTTCATAGAAACTAATACAGAGATCCAAAACATTACGACATTTTAGATCTTAGATCTTTATAAAGAGAACGCCCCAAAGAAGGTTTTCCCTCCCTCGCTTTTCACATGGGCCAGCAGCTTGTGGTCCATCACGGTGCGCAGGCGGTCTCCGGCTTCCAGGTTGAAAGCGGCTCCGAGGTAGATAGCACCGAACCACTTTGTAGTACCATCTTCACGTGTTTTCTTGCAGGTTGATTTTATGCTGCTCAGCAGTGGCTTGTATGAGTTATAGGTATCAGACCAGCGCTCCACTTTGTGGGTCAAGTGCACCACCTCGCCCTCGTCTTCCTCACCTTCAGCCTCGCAGCTCAGACTGTACGACGCCTGACTGTAGACGAAGTAGAGGCCTTTACGGAAAATCTTGATCTCGTTGCCCTCCAGTTTTAAGCCTGAAGAGAAAGACTGATCTGCGTTGTCGAACCACTCCACAGACCTGTTAGAAACCAGCGGGTTGTATTGACCTTCAGGGAGAGAAAAAGCGCAAATCAGACACGGTTTCTTGTTTCTTTAATACTTTATTTCTCAGTAATTGATCTGGAGTCAACGCTGACATTCAAACAAGTTAGAATTACAAGAATGATAAATAAATCAGCTCTTGCGTAATAAATGTCAATGCCATGTTGATTTTTTTTAGTCTAGAACTTGAAATTGAACTTCTTAATCGATGCTTCCTTGTTGCTCTAGCTTATCTGTTTAATCATGGAGCCAGTCTCACCTGAGAGATGAATCGCAGCCTTTGCCGTCTCGGAGATCTGTCTTAGCGTGTGCTTGATTTCTGATTGCAAGAAAAGAAACAGTGACATTAGTTTATTTTATTTTACAGTACGTCTGAGAGAGAGCAATGACTAATTATTCGTCTCGAACAAAAGTTGAACTGAGCTCACCTTGGGTTTCATCTGGTACATTTTGCGTCTGGCGGACAAACAAGAGAAAAAGAAGAAACATTATTACAGAGCTAAATTTTAACACGAAAGTAAAGCAGTATCACGTCTCTGTTCAGGATTCTCACCTTGTTCAGCGTAAAGCAGACGGCAGCAGCGGCGCAGAGGGCCACGGCGAGCAGGACTCCGCACGTCCTCCAAACCCGTGAAGCAGAAGTGGCCTTCTCACGTACGATCATCACCTGGGGTCCGTCCACATCCAACACCACCTGACTATCGCTGGCCATCTCTGAGACTTTAGTAGTTAGTCCTTTAGGAGAAATGTAGTCTTCTGATGACTGAAAGTCAGTGCAGAGCTCAGTTTGATCTTCGCGTCTGTCCTTTCGTGACCGATAATGGTGCTCCCGTGTGCTCGGCTGGTTTTTATAGCAGAAGTAGTAGGAAGATCAGGGGGGAAACTCCACTGATGTCAGGTCCTGTGCAGTGCATACACTGAGAGGAGACAGAGGGGAAGAAACCATGAGTTTTTTCATTTGTGAAAGCCCACAGACACACACACACACATATACACCCACACACAAACACTTCTCACCACAAGCGCACACACACACTGAAAAGACGAGTGTACTCATGTCTTTGTGGCTGATGCAAACATCCAAATATCCAAGCACACATTTATGATTCCGTACTTGTCTTTTTTTTTAATTGACAAAACATAGAGGTTTTTTAGCCATCGTTTTTCTGCGTTGGTCTCGTGTTATATTTTTTTATTATTTTTTTCCTTTTCCTTCCTCATTTCTTTTTCAGTTTCCTTTCCTTCTTTTCTTCTCCTCTCTCTCCTCACCTCAAAGTAAGTTGAAAAAAGATCAGTTATTCTTATTATTTTATTTATTTATTTATTTGTTTGTTTGTTTATTTATTTATTTATTTATTCATTACCCCGATGGTAAAAAAAAAAAAAAATATATATATATATATAATAATTCTGTTTGTCCAGGAACAAAAAGTTTTCTGTAGAACACACAATAGAGGACACGAGGACTTCACCAAATGAACTTTGGTGAGCTCTTAGTGATTCGTCCAAAACTTGTCCTGTATTTAGATATCTGAGTTGATGCCATTTCGCCCACTCTTCAAATTGATGCCAGTTTTGTTCAAATTGCTAATGTAAGATAAGATAATGTAGAGTAATTTGGTGAAATAAGAGTAAACATGGAACCTTTAAGTACTGTTTAGTGTCTTGCTATGGAGAAACTGTCAACGTTTCTACAATACATAGAACATTTAATCAAATTGTACGAACAAGTAGGTAAGTACAGTACGTTAACATGGATATAACACACACACACACACACCAACACCCCTCAACCATTTAATAACACTAGTGAACCATTTCCTGTGTTCATTCTGGTGTTATATTTAAAAGCTGTGGTTTGAATTCATTACACACCGTCAAAAAAAAAAGGGGGGGGGGGTGGGGGGGGTTGTGTACAAATCTCACATAACTGTTAATTTCTGTATTTTCATACAATACTGTTGTGTTAATACACTACTACCCAGTCCTCATAGTGGAGCTTGAACAGTAGCTAGCTCACGTTACAGCAACTAGCAAGAAAGCTTGAACAGTAGCTAGCAAAAGTTACTGCAACCAGCTAGCTCAAACATTAGTTGGCTAAAGTTACAAGATAGCTTGAACAGTATAGCTAGCTAAAGTTACTGCAACCAGCTAGTCCAAACAAGAGCTAGCTAAAGTTACTGCAACTAGCAAAATAGTTTGAAAAGTATAGCTAGCTAAAGTTACTGCAACAAGCTAGCTCAAACATTAGTTGGCTAAAGTTACAAGATAGCTTGAACAGT
>JAQQZS010000021.1:5970920-5980990 GCA_030068045.1 Platyallabes tihoni | reverse complement strand
ATAGGGTTAAGGGCCTTGCTCAAGGGCCCAACAGTGGCAACCTGGTGGAGCTGGGGTTCGAACCGCCGATCTTCCGGACAGTATCTCAACACCTTACCCCTCTGAGCTACCACTGCCCCATTTTTGATGCCAAAGGTGGCACAACCGGTTATTAGGTTTAAGAGGCAATTACTTTTTCACATAGGGTCAAGCAACATTTGTGTAATATAAAATTAGTTTGAGCATATAAATTACAAATATGCAAAATACTTTTTCACAGCTATGTGTGTTGGATGGCGTTTCACTAGCTGGACATGGAAGCCTATATTTTAACTTCAATGACCTTAATTAGCAACATAAAAATTAAATAGTGATTAAATCTTTGAAGAAAAAAAAAATCATCTTCAAAAAGTAAACATCTTGAAATTTGTGGCTAGAAAGAGTTAAACTTTAGCCTTCACTATGATTACACTTTTACATTAAAATACTTATTCTAATACGTTATCATTTCTATAGTAACAACTCCTTCATGTCGACCTAATGTCAATATACTATAAATTAAACATTTCTATACAGTTAATGGAAGATCTCCCTAACCCCAGCGCTTTGTACCAGGCCTGAGGTAAAGTTTATAAATTCCTATTTTCAACACAAGTAAAGGTTTCAGTACAGAGAACTTTGTGCTTTCTCGATTACATAACATGCCGAATATTTGTGAGAGGGGGAAAAGAGAAGCTGGTGAGGGAGAGACTCTTTATAGCTGCTGTAAGGTAAGTGATAGAAGGAACTGGCCTTTTAAGGTTTCATGGACTTTCCACAACAATGAAAGGAAAGTGGATGAAAAGTCGTTTTTTTTTTTTTTTTTTTTTTTTGTCGTGTCAGTATGCATCACATGATGTCACATCACATATCGTTGTTGTTGATTCTTTTTGTATAGCAGCGCGTTTTTAAACGTTTAAAGCTTAACTTCCAGAGGTTTAGTTTTTTAAAGTGGGGATAAATCGATAATTTTACAATATGTGAACACTTTTTAAAACCCCATCTATCTACCCAGATCGCGACAGTGCCGTGTGTTATACAATATCAATATTATCATCTTTGTAAAGCGCATGACTTTAGATCTGTATTGATTTCTGCTTTTCAGCTCCACAAGTTCACCTTTCCTGTCATCCATGGCTGTATCCTTTTACTGTGACACACTGCGAAGTGCCTAAAGATGCATTTTTTTTTTTTAAACAAATTGGCTGTAAATGTAACACCCAGAGCGGCGACCTCGTTTCCCCTCTCGTCTGTTCCAACCATTCATCATCAGCAGTATACTAATCTCCGGCCTGATCATCTGTCATCATCTGCACATGTTTCTCATGGGGTCATGCCTTAAGTTAAAAGTTTTTTTTAATGCTTGGAATGATTTACAGGTCACTGAAAATGAGACAAAGATTTTGTCCTGCTCTTTGAGCCTTAATTTTTCCCTCCAGTCATTGTGATGAAGCCGTGCTGCATCAACGGCAAGATATTCGAATGGATCCTCATCTCCAGAAGAAGCTGCTTCCGAGCCGGTGTCCGCTATTACGTCCGAGGTAAGCAGAGTGTCCCGGCTTGCGTCTCGCAGCACGCACACCTTATTGTGTCGCGCGTGATGACATTTCATCGCCTCGTACCCTTTCGTTGTTCTAGGGATCGACTCAGAAGGACACGCTGCTAACTTCGTTGAAACGGAGCAGCTCGTGCTATACAATAACAGCAGAGCCTCCTTTGTGCAGGTCAGTAAAAGCCAGGATGAATCAGTGTTAGCAAGCCTTTAAAAGAGCAGCATAACCAGGGTTTCAGCTGTGAAATGATTCAGGAGGCGGCCCGATGAGTAATGCAAGACACCATTTTAAAATGATTTCAGAAAAAGGTTAGAGATCTAGCGGAATCGTCTCTGATCGATTTCTAATCGTTGACGTTTTAACGAGTTGCCTGAAGAAACAAACTACACCCCTAATGAGTTTGTTTGTGCTACCAAAAACCGTAATGATTTCTGAACCCCTGCAATCACTCGTACAGATTTGTTGTTAAGCAAAGTGTTTGACAATAAACCACGCCGCTCAGTCAGAAGGTAACCAGCTGCTGTGTAAAGTGTAAATGGGCGAGTGTAAGGGTCTGAGTGACTTTGACAAGAGTTAAATAGTGCTGGCTAGACGATTAGGTCCGAGCTCTTGTGTGATGTTCCCAGTAGACAGTTGTTATTACCTACCTAAAGTGGTTGAAGCAAGGACAACAGGTGAAGTGGCGACAGGGTCATGAGCACTCAAGGCTGACGGATGCACGTAGGGAGAGAAGAGGAGCTCACCTGGTCCGATCCCACAGAAGAGCTACCGTAGCACAAAGAGGTTAATGCTGGTCATGATAGAAGGTGTCAGAACACGCAGTGCATCACAGCTTGCTGTTTAAGGGGCTGCGTAGCTGCAGAATGGTTAAAGTGCCCATGCTGACCCGTGTGCACTCCAGAGAGTGAGTGAGAGTCAGAATGAGGGTGATTGAGATTCAGTAAGTGAGTGCGATTGAGAGTGAGTGATTATGTGAGTGAGTGAGTGAGTGAGAGTGATTGAGAGAAGGTGAGTGAGAGAGGGATTGTGAGTGAGTGAGTGAGTGAGTGAGTGTTAGTGAGTGAGTGAGTGTTAGTGAGTGAGTTTGATTGAGAGAGTGAATGAGTGTGATTGAGAGAGGGGGTGAGTGAGTGTGATTGAGAGAGAGGGTGAATGAGTGTGATTGAGAGAGAGGGTGAGTGAGTGTGATTGAGAGAGAGGGTGATTGAGAGCGAGAGGGTGAGTGAGTGTGATTGAGAGAGAGGGTGAGGGAGATTAAGAGTGAGCGAGTGAGTAAGTGAGGTTAAGAGTGAGTCAGTGAGATTAAGGGTGAGTGACTGTGTGAGATTGAGTGAGTGAGTGTGAAATTGAGAGTAAATGGATGTGAGATTAAGAGTGAGTGTGTGAGATTAAGAGTGAATGAGTGATTGAGAGAGAGAGTGAGTGAGAGTGATTAAGAAAGAGAGTAATTGAGAGAGAAGATGAGTGAGTGGGTGTTAGGGAGTGAGTGATTGAGAGAGAGTGAATGAGTGTGATTGAGAGAGAGGGTGAGTGAGTGAGAGTGTGATTTGAGAGAGAGTGAATGAGTGTGTGAGATTAAGAGTGAGTGAGAGAGGATGAGTGAGTAAGAGTGATTGAGTGAGTGAGATTAAGAGTGAGTGAGTGTGTGATTGAAAGAGAGTGAATGAGTGTGAGAATAAGAGTGAGAGAGAGGATGAGTGAGTAAGAGTGATTAAATGTTAGTGAGTGAGTGTGATTTAGAGAGTGAGTATGTGTGTGATTGAGAGAGAGGGTGAGTGAGTGAGTGAGATTAAGAGTGAGTGAGAGAGGATGAGTGAGCAAGAGTGATTAAATGTTAGTGAGAGTGTGATTGATCGTGAGCAAGTGAGTGTGATTTAGAGAGAGTAAGTGTGTGATTGTGAGAGTGAGTGAGCGAGTGTGATCGAGAGGGAGTGAGTGAGTGTGATCAAGAGGGAGTGTGATCAAGAGTGATTGAGAGGGATTGAGTATGAGATTTTGAGTGATCGTGAGGAGTGAGTAAGGGAGATTGAGAGAGTGAGCGAGTGAGAGTGTGAGCGAGGCTGTGAGCAAAAGAGAGAGTAAGCGTGAGTGAAAGCAAATGTTAGTGAGCAAGAGTGAGGCTCTGAGTGTGTGAGAGTGAACTTTATTGATCTTCTGAGTCAGATAGTTTTGTTTCAGCAGCAGGTTATATAATAAACAGCAGAAATGACACGGACACAGACTTTGCACAGAGAACACATGAACTAATTGAGTGGAATTAAAGAAGATGTAAACAGTAACGAGCCACCAGTGCAGGTGATGATCATAAGATGACTGTCATTAGGATGCGTCATAAGGAAAAGAACAAATATTAAATAAAGTGCAGCGGTTCCTAGGAATGAATAAACCACACGGTGTGTGTTTGTGCATTAATGCTCCACTTCACATGGCTTCCTCTCTTTCACCGTCTCCTCTAACAGACTCGAGGCTCCATGCCTTTCTTCTGGTCCCAGAGACCCAACCTGAAGTACAAGCCCAAGCCGCAGATCAGCAACTCCACCAGTCACGTGAGCCCTCTTCTCTTTTTTTTTTTTTTTTTATATTTTATATTTATCCTATGATATTGTCATTTGCACATGCTGAGTGAGTGTTTCACGTGACTCATTGGTGAAAGAGGAGGACGTCTCACGTGGCTTCGCCTTCATGTTCCAGTGTGTTAAAGGTCAGGGTTTCCCAATCCTCGCTGTCATTCAGAGGAAACAAAAAGAGTCGGTCTGAAGTGAAAGTTTAAAAAGAAGGAAAGTATTAAAATGTCAGATCAGGGGTCCGTACAGACGTGCGCATGTTAATGCGTTATGAAATTACAGCACGCTTATGGGGAATTTTTGAACATTTTTTAAAATTTTAAAATTGGATCTGATTTTTGTGGGCTCCATTAATGAACTCGACTCATTAACATGAGCTCTGACTAAATTAAAAACAAAATTAAGAACAGGATGTAAAGAGGAATATGCGAAGATAAGGGTGTACAAATCTGTGCATTTCTAAGTGCTGTTTTATCATTCCTGTATAATAATCACACACTTTGTGGGTTGAATGATTTTTTTTATTTTTTTATAAGTAAAACGAAAAACACTTTTTAAAATCCATCTACATCAGTTAAATATTATCCGTTTTGGAGCCATGTTTTGTGAGGGTTTATTTCTGAGCTAGCATTGATCTCAGCACAGATCATTTTCTTATTTCATATTGCAAAAAAAAAAGGAGTTTAAAGGAATCGTAAAATACAGTATGTTTAGAAATAGGGTTAATATTTTTGCTTTTATATTATTTTTTTTTTTTCTCTTATACGTTTGTCCGGTGCGATACAAATACTTAAGTTAATTCCCCCCAATTAAAATTAATAAATAAACAAAAAACTTCCCAACAGAGTTTGACTGATGGAACATACTGTAGTAACCCAGTGTGAGGATTAAAGCACTTTTGTAAGGTTTTTTTTTTCTTAATTTTTTCACTTTTTTTCCCCACCTACAACATTCTTATTTATCCTTTAGTTGTTTACTTAATGAATTGCTAGTTTTAAGGATTAGGCTTAAAAAGTTTTTAAAAGGCTTAAAGTTCCCAAGATGTGTCCGACTATCTAAGAATGAGCTCATATTCACGAGTGATGGGGATTTACTGTAGATTTACTCAGTACTGCGATGATTGAGGTGTTTATTTTTATGTCTCACGTTACTGCTATACTGTACGTTGGTCATTAAAGTGTTAATCACAGCATGAAGTACTGCAAATAATGTACATCATAGATTTATACTCAAACGCTTGTTATAATTGCTATAATAAACATTTTTGTATATGAGAGTTCATATATTTTTTGTTTTGTTAGAAGATGTTGTTTAGCAATGATGGAAGGAGTCTCCATTTTAATACTGAGAAGAAATGAGGAAATTTTGCTTTCAGAGTTCTTAGTAACTTGACAGACTGGGGTTTGTTTTTGCTTTTGTCTTATTTAATAAAAGAGAACGGGATAGTTTATAGCTGCAGATAACAGAAACTAGCTTGTTTCATGGACATTCCATAACATTAAATGCAAAGGTGGGCAAAGTATGCAAATCCTCTACTTGAGTAAATGTAGACATTCCCTAGCGCAAATATTACTCGAGTAAAAGGTAAACTACTCAAGTAAAAAGTAAGTCATTCATATACTTGTGTATTGAGTAAAAGTACAGAAGAACTCGCCTTTACTGAAGTACCAAAAATACACAGAAGTCACAGAAGCCTTTTAATGATGAAATAGATTTCTTCCTCTCTCCTCTTCCCGATTGTGAAAGCGCAGTTTTTGTCGCTTTCTGCAACCAGGTCCACTTCTAAACACCTGTTACATTATTATTATTGTTGGGGAAGCCGTGGTGGCTCAGTGTATTAAGCTCTGAGTTACTGATCAGAAGGTCGGCGGTTTGAGCCCTAGCTCCACCAGGCTGCCGTTGTTAGGCCCTTGAGCACGGGCCTTAACTCTGTCTGCTCCAGGGGCGCCGTATAATGGCTGACCCCGTGATCCGACCCCCGGCTACAAACAAGAAGCTGGGATATGCAATAAAGAAGTTCACCATGCAGTAATGTATATGTGATGAATAAAGTCCGAACTTATTAAGTCACGCAATTACGCATAATAGTCATCAAATTCCTTTTTCATATACTGTACTACACAGCGCTGTCGTTGGGTACCGCGACACCTTGTCGAGATGTAGTTAAGTAAAAGTACGGATACTTGCAGTACTTTGAATGAAGTAAAAGTAACGAGTATTCTCTAATGAAAATACTCAAGTAAAGTACAGATACGTGAAATATGTACTCAAAGACAGAAACGAAGTAAATGTACTCGGTTACCCCCCAACTCTGATTAAATGTAAATAAAAGTAGGAAAAATGCTCTTTAATTAATTTTTTTTTTAACAAGCTGTTGTGGTATAACAGGAATGAAACACTTCTGGATGAAAACTTAATATAATGATGATGATGATGGTAACAAATCTGCATCATCACACTCAACCCATTATTTAGAGTTTTCCTATAAATAAGATCTACTTCTCATATCCAAATAGATCAATAGACTGCAACCAGATATCATAAACATTTCATGTATTTACAAAAGACAGATCTATCTGTGTATTGTACAGCAAAACGCTTAATATCTGTAGATTAGATCCACAGCGCCATCTGCTGGATGTATACATATTTATGCTTCATTAATTGCGTCTCAAATCAGCAGGAAAGCTATTTTTAACTATTATCGGTTTTTTTTTTTTTTTTTTATCTTTTATAGCTCGATGGTTTCCAGAGACATTTTGACTCACAGGTCATCATTTACGGGAAGCAAGTGATACTGAATTTGGTAAATATTTGAATTGTTGTCTTTAAACTTCAAATGAACAAATAAACTCCAAATGAATAGGGTTTCACGTATCATTTATTTATTTATTTATTTTTATTCTGTAGGTCAATCAGAAGGGTTCAGAGTTGCCGCTCGAGCAGGAGTTTGCCAAATTGGCGAACAACATGGATAACGGGACCGTCAAGTAAGGACGCGGCGCTGTGTCTCCATCCTGATTTAGATCTACAGTAATAGAATTGGGTAACTGTTATCGGTTAACTTTTCTCCCTCCAGGTACATAGCCTTTGACTTCCATAAAGAGTGCAGTAAGATGAGATGGCACCGCCTGCAGATCTTGGTGGACGCCGTGGCCGAGATGCAGGATGAATTTGGGTAGGAAATGGACCCGTTCACTCCTCAGATCAGTCTGTGCACTAATGTAGCGGTGTAGCTTGTTTAACGGACATTGCGGCTCTGCAGGTACTTCATGTTGAACATGGACGGGAAGGTGGTGATGGAGCAGAGCGGAACTTTCCGAAGTAACTGCATGGACTGCCTGGATCGTACCAATGTCATTCAGAGCCTTTTGGCCAGGCATTCCCTGCAGAGCCAGCTTCAAGTGAGAGACGTGAACTGGTTTTATACTAAAGGGATCACAGTTTGTGTTATGAATACGTTCGCTTAGTTAGAGTAGAGAAGAATACAAGACGTTGCTCTGAAATTTTTTAATTAAAGGAATAAAACACATTGCTTTAGGAAAATAATCCATCCCACCATCCTGTTGATTATTTTCCTATAACAGATCTGTTCCAATATGTTTTAGTCCTTTTATACCACAGCTTTGTATGTTGCTATTTAAAATATATATATATATATATATATATATATATATATATATAGTTATTATTTTATAATTACATATAATTTAGGGGCAGTGGTATCTCAATTGATGAAATATGCTCTGACTCACTAGAAAGAAAGCATGAATTTGTTATATTTTTATTTATTCATTTAGGCTGATTTATCCATTGTAACAAAACTGATGGCGTTATAGCGTTTTGAAAAAAAAATCACAAAATTCACATTGATTTTATTATTATTTTTTTTTTAAAGGATTTTTAAAAATTATTATTTGTATTTATTTATTTATTTATTTATTTTTGGAAAATGATCTATACCACCACCCTGTTGATTATTTTCCTATGACAAATCTGTCCCAAAATGTTTTCGTCCATTTTTTCCCCACAAGTTTATATGTTGCTTTTAAAATAATATAGTTGTTATTATTTCTAATTACATATAATATAGGAGCATATAATGTAGCACCTTGATAAAATATGCTGTGATATATCAATAGAAAAAAATACAAGTAAAGCATGAGTTTGTTTTAATTTTATTTATCCATTTAGGCTGATTTATCCATTGTGATAAAACTGATGGAGTTATAGCGTTTAAAAAAAAAAAAAAACTCATGAAATTCACACTGATATATATATTTTTTTAGGATTTTTTTTAGGAAAATGATCAATCCCACCTCCCTGTTGATTATTTTCCTATAACAAATCTGTCCCAATATGTTTTCATCCATTTTTTTCCCCCACAAGTTTATATGTTGCTCTTAGAAAAAATATAGTTGTTAGGTAAAGCATGAGTTTGTTATATTTTTATTTATCCATTTAGTGCTGATTTATTCATTGTGAAATAACTGATGTAGTTAGAGCATTTTGGGGGGGGGGGGATCACACAAAATTCACACTGTTCACTTGAATAACAGCTGCTTGTTGCTATTCGGTTCTGATGACTTTATTTTTGTTTTAGAGGATGGGAGTTCTTCATGCCGGCCAGAAGATTGAAGAGCAAGCTGATTTTGAGAAGATCTACAAGAATGGTGTTTAGACGTCTCTTTACATAAATCGGTAACACATCCATCCTGTGTTGCACCTAATTTAAGTTAATCTGAGTTGTTGCTGTGTCTTTTAGCCTGGGCTGACAATGCTAACGCATGTGCTAAACAGTACGCAGGCACTGGAGCACTAAAGACCGACTTCACCAGGTGTGTATATGTGCTCTAGAAGGAATAAAACTCTCTTTAGAGAGGTTCTGATGTGAAATTGGATCATTATTGCCACCCTGAAGTTGATTATTTTCTAATATCAGGACAACCAGAAGTAACAAAAAAAATCAACGCAACAAAACTCAACACTTTTCTCCTTGATAACATTTGCTGTGAGTTACTGTGCTGTGACAAGTAAAGCATGAGTTTGTTATATTTTCATTTATCCATTTAGGTTGATTTATCCATTGTGACAAAACTGTGAGAGACGGAGTTATAGCGTTTTGAAAAAAAGAAATTCACGTAATCATCACACTGATATAACACACACAGTTTAAACATAATATTTTGGCATTTGTGCATTTTAACACCCTTGTGCCCGAAAGAAAACATGCCTATAGTATTCTCTATCAGTTTTTAATGTCTTATTTCATTTGGGGGAAAAAAAAAAAAAACCTTGAAAGATTGTCTCCAAAACTGCAAAAATGGATTTATCTCATTTTGCTGTCAAACTTTGATATATACTGGCTGGTATATAATATAACATCATATGTCGTACTATAGACTTGCATTCTGTAACACATCTGCTATACAAGTACCTGTAACTTCTCTGTTACCCTAATCAGTTCTTCATAATCATATTTTACGATCACCTTCTGACCAGTCAGATCAGATAATTCGAGAGCTCTGCAATATCTAAGCTGCTTGTCTTAATTAATTTTGACCTATTTCTTTGACTAAGGACTGGGAAAAGGACTCACTGGGGTTTGGTGATGGATGGCTGGAATTCGATGATTCGTTATTACAAGAACAACTTCTCAGATGGCTTCAGACAAGTAAGCGTCTATTATTATATACAGTGGAACCTCGGATTACGTGTTACGCGGTTTACGAGTGTTCCGCAAGGCGAGCAAAGATTTTTAATAAATTTTGACTTGAAAAACGAGCATTGTCTTGGTTTATGAGCACCAAATATCATGTATCACGCATGCGCTTCTTGTTTTGACACCGAGCCAACGGTTTTTCTCTCTCTTGCGCTGCGGAATTGTAGGTAATCGTCTCCCCTGCTGGGTGAATACATACACACACACACACAC
>JAQQZS010000021.1:5921956-5934348 GCA_030068045.1 Platyallabes tihoni | reverse complement strand
GGGCGGGGCCTGGGGGCGGGCACTCGGCGCCTGTGATTAACCCCTTACACGCCGCTCAAAAATAGACATTTTTCAGAACGTGGTATCGGTCCCCGGTATCAGGGGACTTTTAACGAGTACGAGTACTTTAGAAAATGTGGTATCAAGGTCGATACCGGTATCCGTATCGGTGCATCCCTACGTGGTAACAGTGTTTATAGTAAACAGTACACGCGTGCACGGATGTTGATTATACCAATAAGAGACGAGCACTAAGACCCAGCAGGAGAGATGATTACCCACAATTCCGCAGCGCAAGAGAGAGAAAAAAACCATTGGCTCAGTTGTGATCACGTGACACTCGGCGTCAAAACTCGAGTACTCAGTACTTGTAAACCAAGACTTGTTCGTTTTCCTAGTCAAAATTTATTAAAAATCTTTGTTCGTCTTGCGGAACACTCGCGAGCGGCGTTACTCGCAATCCGAGGTTTCACTATACTGGTATGTTATGGCTTACGATTATTTTTTTCTCATTATTCTCAGGGCTCATGTCTCAGTTTCCCGTTACTTTTTTTTTTCTCTCTCCTCCTCCTGTGTCAGGCGTATCAAGAAGAGGCCGATCTACGTGATCAGTACAGTGAAGAGGCCTGTGCCACTGGAGCATTACCTCTACACAGGAAACAGCACCAAGACTCAGAAAGAGCTCTTTCTCTTACTCGATGCAACAGGAAGTTTCCTCACCAAAGGGTAAAATCTAACGAGAAGACTTTATAAAGTGGAGTGATTTATGGAGGAGGGGAGGATAAGACAGTAGTGTAGTATTTTAGCCCTTTATCATACCTTAAGAAGAACCACATTTGGTAACGGTATTGTACCAGTATCAGAACCTCTAGAAGAAAAAAAACAAATTGATAGAAAATAAGTATGTTCGTATTTTTGCACATTTTTATGTTTAAATAAATTTGCTTTTAACTCCACGGTTAATACAGACACACTTTTGGAAAAAAAAAAAAAAACGATTACCATAGACAGGTGAAGGGGACCGCTTGTGGTCAGTTCACTGAGCTTGATTTGCAACACAAAAATGATGGCAATAAAAAAAATATATATACATATCGCAAAAGTATAGAAAAATGTAAATAAAGAAAAAAAGTCTTTAAAATTATCTTAAAATATCAGCCCTATAAAGGGTTAACAGCTGGTATCTCAGATTTGCATGCTTTTAAATTCGAATAATCGATCAGCATTTCATAAAGTGGTCCTATGTGTTTAAACAGTCGTCCAGTGATGATGATGATTTGGGTGTATCTGTTTATGCTGTTAGTTTAGTGCTAATATTTTCACCCAGTCTTTTACTTCAAATAGATGAAAAAAGGAAAAAAAAAATTGGGAGACATAAATCAATGTAATGTAATTATTTTAATGCAACATTTTTATCAAATCTAATACAGGAAAAGTAATGAAATCGCTGCAGTGAACTATTTTTGCCAGGGGCCGTAAAATAATTGAAAAACATGTAAACATACAAATGCTCAAAAATGAATTTTTATCGTATTCTCTAAGCCACAGTGTTGTGCAGTTTATACTAACTGAATTATTGTGCAATAGATGCGGTAGGAAGCTGTGATTTTTGTGTGTTCAGGTTTTACGCTGCTGTGGAAGCCAAGAAGGAGCGCACCAGCAAACACGCCCAGTCTTTTGGCACGAAGAAGGTGTCACAGAGCACCACACCAAATCAGGTCAGTATTATTATTACTATTTACAACAACACCAACAGCACAATGCTTGGAGTATAGTTTTGACCCTTACTCCACTACATGCTGCAACAAATATCTTCACTACATTTCTGCCTGGCGTTGAGTTACTTGACCAGGGTGATGTGTAGGACCAACACTAAGAGCCAATATTTATGACAACATTTTGTCAAAACAACAATTTACATAAAAAAATTATTTTTGACTGAATTGTTGATCGGCTTAACATTAGCATTTTTAAACCATACTGATTTACTTTTTCTTAGAAAAAATATGCTTCATGACAGTTTTCTGCCTTTTTGTACCAAATGATTTATAAAATCTGTTCTCAAAGGTCAATCATTCACTAACCTCACAACAACCTCATCCTCATGTGAGTCTCCACAAGGGGGAGCTCCAATTCAAGCAGCTTTTCTATGTGTTGACACAATGGAGGATCTGATAAATGCACATGTATATAAATATAAAATAAAACTGTGTTTGTGTGACAGGACCGCGCCGTGTGGCAGACCCTGCTCCATTTCCTGTCAGAGAGGCAGCAGACTCCGGTGGTGGCGTTCACCTTTTCGCGCACACGCTGCGATGATAATGCTCGCTCTCTCACCTCTCTGGACCTGACCAACTCAGTGGAGAAGAACGAGATCCACTCCTTTTTCCATAAGAGTCTGAGCAGGCTGAGAGGAGGAGACCGACAGCTCCCTCAGGTACAACCTGATCTCTGGTTGCTCGACAGTGACCTAATCATCTTGCCTCACAAAGATGCACTTCGAAAATTTGTAATATTTTCCCTCTTTCCAGGAAGTAGATGACGTGTCTAGACAGGCCTGATGCGTCTACCTCGATATTTTTATTGATAAAGAGTGTGTTTACAGGTTAACCCCTGATAGATGATTTTTCCATTTTATGCCTCATATCCTCATCACTCAGGGCATGTAGCGCACTAATCCACTCAGAGCTGGAATGTCTGAATCCGGGTAATTAATCTTACATTCCATATTAGTACCGCCAGTGCTTGGTTTAATGGACCACGCTGAAAATATGGATGATGACAACGTGAAGGAAATAATAAAACAGCCAAGCAACCTGATATTAAGAGACAGTGCTGAGGGTACTGGACAGGATACTCTATGTGAGTTAGATCTGATAACTCCGCAGAATACAAAAAGTATGTACATTGTGTTTCGGGCTTTATTTGAAATTCAGGTGTCTGATTGTGCTTAACTGATATTTGTGGAAAATCCTCAACATAACGAAGTTCACGGTCCAATACAGTGGAAAACAGCTCTGAGACAAAATGGTGCCCGGGATTCCCCTCGTGATTTAAAGGCGCAGAGACAACACTTAAGGTGCGTTCCAATCGGCCTGAAGTACCCTGCGAAGTACACTTCACAGAGTGTTCAGCCATGTTAAGTGTGATTCCAAACCGCAGGGAGTGAAAATGTTCAGTTCAAAGGGAACTGCAGACAGTGTAGGGAACGAGTGAACAACAGGTGTTCACCCTAAAAAGGGAATGAAAAATGTCCCATAAGTCACTGCGTCTTGGTGGACGTAAAAAAAAAATGGAGCGCAAAAAAGGATTTATATATTTATTATCATTATTATCGAGAACAACATCTTATTAAAAGGACACAAACATTTTTATTTTTATTTTTAATTTAACCACGATAACGAACAG
This sequence comes from Platyallabes tihoni, assembly GCA_030068045.1. NCBI lineage: Eukaryota > Metazoa > Chordata > Actinopteri > Siluriformes > Clariidae > Platyallabes > Platyallabes tihoni. The sequence continues at coordinate 5,930,940 of JAQQZS010000021.1, read as the reverse complement.
AGGACGTGACGTCTGCGATGGTGATTCGCAGGGTGTTCCGAATGGTGGAGTTTTGTTGAGGGAAGTTCTCTTCACCAACATTCACTGCAAACAGAGCAGGGAGTAGGGAGCACCCTGTGAAGTACACTTCGGAATGGAACGCAGCCTTTGATTTGTGTGAGATTCATTTCCTTAGGCGTGATTATGTTTTTTTGCCACATGACATGGTATTGTGGGGAACGGGCACACAGATTTAGTCAAGTGGATTGGTATGCTTTACGTTGTATATTCGTGTCAAAGGCGTATAAGACTCACTTTGTCGGACTTAAGAACAAATCAGACTTATGAACGTGCTACCAGAACGTAAGTCATTTGTAAGTTGGGGCCTTTCAAAATCTTTTTTGACATTGACATTGACATTTGAGCCACCACTGCACCTCTATCACAACTGGAGTAACCGGCTTGGATAGTGTTCATTTAAGTGCTTTAAAACAACAATAAGGATTAAAACTATCTCAATTGTGTTTAAAGATCAGCAAGTTTTAGGTATTTATCAACCGATTTTTGCCAATATTTAAGATCTGATACGCTTCACCTACTGCACTCTGTTGGCCGTAGCACAATACTAACATACGTAACTTGTACTCGATATGACGGCTCGCATTGTTTGTGTCGTGTTCTTCCTAGGAGAAAAATCAGAGTGAGATTTTATGATCACGACAGATTCACGTCTTTCATCAGTTATTAAAAACAAATTCTTATACTGACAAAGGACCCTGGATCTTTCATCTTTGTCAGAGCTGTAGATTCTGACACTGACAGCTTGGCACTTGAATGCTTTTGTTCCTCGTTGGTTCTCAGATCCTGCTAATGAGGGACTTGCTGAAGAGAGGCGTCGCCGTGCACCACAGCGGCATCCTGCCCATCCTGAAGGAGGTCATCGAAATGCTGTTCTCCAAAGGCCTTGTGAAGGTGCGTCTTAAAACCTTGACTGTTTGCTTTATCAAGCAGTTAAACAAGCACAGTATGTCTGGCGATATCTCAGGAAACAGACTATCCCTTAGTATTAGTCAGGTCCATAAATTGTGGAATAAAGATACGTTTGTTTGTTTTTGGTATTTTGCCTCTGTACACCACTACAGTAAATTTAAAATGAAAAACTTAAGATGTCAAGACTTTGAGCTTCAATTCAAGGGGTTTGGGGAAGTGTGACATTAACCATCAAAACTTATTTTCATACATACTCTACTTTTTTGTGGGACTCATAAATAATGGAACAGATGTCTGACTAATGGCTGACTAAGCACATGCATGGCCAGATGTGGCCTGGTCTCTCATTACCCCATGCTTAAGCAAGCAGATAAAAGGCCTAGAGGTGTGTTACATTTACATTCGGTTGCTGTTTACCCGAACTCTCAGCATGCGGCGAAGGAGGCAAATACAAGAGTTTGGAATATTTTTTAAAAGTAGGAATTAACTGGGCGAGCTCATCAACAGCAAAAGGCCTGGAAGACCACGGAACAAAAAGTGTATGCACTCTTGAGGAGGTGGGCGTGCCATTGGTAAAGTCAAGAGACAGCTAAATACAGATGCTTCATAACAAAGTGCAAACCACTGGATATAAAATGCAGATTAGACTTTGCCAGATTCTTTGGACAAATTAAACCAATATTAACTTGTACCAGAATGATGGGAAGAGAAAAGAAAAGAAAAGAGAAGGAACAGCTCATGATCCGAAGCACCACATCATCGTCAAACATGGTGGAGGCAGTGTTGTGGCATAAGCGTGTATGGCTGCCAGTGTAACTGGGTCACTCGTTTTTTTGAAGACCTGACTGCTGATATACACTTCAGATGAATTCTGAGGTATGTATGGTTGTACTCCCTGCTCAGATTCATCACAATGCTGCAAAACGGATAGGATACAGCTTCATACTGCCGATGGGTAATAATCCAAAACATTCAGTGAAAGCTACCCAAGGCAAAGAAATGGGATATTCTTCACTGGCCAAGTCAGTCACCTGATCTCAACCCACAAACAAGCCATTAAAAAAGGCCTGGCAAGGCATCCTGAGGGAGTAAACTCAGCATTTGGTCATGAGCAGGGGTTCCAGATGTTAGGCAACGATTTTCATCCTGTTGTTAAAGGAAATTCGTTGTAATCATGTTAATTTGTTCAGTTATTTATGAGCCCCAGTTGAATTAAAGCTGAAAGTCTTGACTTTGCGGACACATCATGAGCGTTTCGTTTAGATTAACCGTGAAAGTAAATACCCTCCAAAACGCACCTTTACCCTTGCAAATTTTCACTGTATGTGAGAGAAAATTTTTTTTATTATTATTTGCCCTGAGGAATTTGTTTTACGTTTAATAATATTGTAAAAATAACAATTGTGTTTTTTGCTCTTTAAACTTAACATGTACTAATGTGTCTTTAACAGGTATTTTGCTGTTTGTCATGTTGAATTATTCTAGACTCCTCACAATATAAGAAGTAGACTGTATAATTTCTAAAAAAAAAAAAAAAAAATGCATGAAATCTATAAATACATGAAGAAAACTAAGGAGCTAATATGTCTCAATGACATTCCAAAACATTAAAATGTAACTATAAAGTAAAAAAAAAAAAAAAAGTAAAAAGTAGTCATCCAAAATAATATATAAATATCCAAAAAATTATTCGGTGAAAAGATATTCAGGATCATCATAATGAAATCCGATTTATTTATTTTGTTTAGAAACTATGTAAGCAGTCAAACAAAATTATAAAACAATGTACAAATTGCGACATTTCCAAATAATAAAAAAAATTTAATTAATTAAATAAACTAAATGAATAAAACTAAATAGCTTTACAAAATAGCAAATTAAGGAATAAGAAACACAAATTTTCCTAATCTCCCTTTTTTCACAGTATAAAGCTTTTGAAATAAATACATAAATAAATGTATGTGTGAACAATGTAAACTATTTCCAGTGTAAGATTTACTGTATGTTCAGTCGCCCTCCGAATGACTCGGCAGATTTGAATAACATTAGAACATGTACAGTACAAGATTATTTACTAATTATATATGTTAAGATTGCAACATTAAATAAAACAGCTAAACTAACAGTTTACCACGGCTGAAGATGATCCTCCCCCCACCCCCCCTTCCGTGTGGTCATTTGACTCCATGCGGTAATTGGTTTTGCGGCTGATTGGTCAAACGGAGTCATGTGATTGTTGTTTCTACGTCTGATTGGTGGAACACAGTCACATGGTACTGTAGATCCACCGACTACATTTCTCTAGCAAAAACAAAGACTTATCTAAAGCGTCGAATAAATGTTTAGAAAAGTAACGAGACGAGTGTAGCCAAATTTAGTAAGAGTAGCGTTTCTTCTTCACGAATCAACTCAAGTAAAAGTTAAAAGTATGCTGCAGTAAAACTACTCATAGAAGTAAAAAAAATTTTTTAAAGTTACTCAAGTAAATGTAACTCGTTACTCTGGGTATAAGAGGAATAAAGCACTATAGAACGTGCTGTTGTAGGCAAATCATCAATCTCCCGGTGATCACCGGTTTCTGACCACACCGTATCACACTACTATGGTGTTGATTATTTTCCCTATTAGCACACCTCCGGGTTTTTTGAGCTCATTCAGTATGCATGTTTTCTATTATTATCAGGACGGATTGGGGCATATTTCAGTTTTTTTTTATAATTAGCCTTCTGAACGAGTTTCAGTTCTCCCTGATGTCATTATCATGTAGAGCTTTAATATCAGGCAATTCCACAATGCTTGTTGATTTATGTATTACAAGACCTGCTTGGGGATTAGCTATAACTAGGACTGCAATAAATGTAGGAGACCAGGCCCTCCCAGTGATGTTCTCCATGTCGTGTGCAGGTCCTTTTCGCCACCGAAACTTTTGCAATGGGTGTAAACATGCCGGCTAGGACCGTGGTGTTCGACAGCATCCGCAAACACGATGGAACTGGATTCAGAAACCTTCATCCTGGTAAAACAGTTTATACACACCGTTGAGTGTTTTTATAATGCTTTATGAGATTCACAAGGAGAATAAAGGTCAAAAAAGTTGAGATCACTTATACAAGTCTTTCCAGACTAAAAAATGTCCTGGATCTTGTAAACTTTTTAACGTAACCTACTGTATCAATAAGGGTGGCAATAATTCCAGAGCTCTGTGTGATTGTAAGAATTTCTTGCCTGTTCCTACTTATGATAACAATAACTCACAAAGATTGAATTGCTGATTAGCACCAGCGATTGCGCCGCTCATTAGATCGAGCCAGGTGTTGACGGACTAACAGGCCGCACCAAATGGGAAACGCTGTTATGTGTAAACAAGACAGATGTCTAATGTAAATTCTGTTCGCGGAAAGCTTTATCAAATACTACAGGAGGCCTTTGAAGTGCCTCTGTGTTTGTGCTGAGTGGGTGTAATCTCTTTGCATAGACGAGTGTAATCACTATGCGCATAACGATGAGTGAGAGGAAGAGCATCAGAAATGACACGTCGCTAATGTCTTTGTTAAACATTTAAACCAAAATGAGATTCGCGGTCGTCATGAGCCGAACGATCCGCGTTCGAATCTCGTTATTAGACCGTTATTGAGTTTTGGTATCGGAGGTAGAGGTGAGGCAGAGAGAAATGAAAGTCTGTGGATCGAGCTTTTATTTTAAGATCAGGTTGAGGGATGCTTGAGGCATGTTCAACAACACGACTAAAGGCATCTCCATCACTTGGAGTTACGGTGACGTGTTTGGTTCTATTACTGTAAAACGTTTACTAGTGCTTTAGGTCTCTTAGTGCTTTAGTCTCTTAGGTTTACTTGACCAAGTGTAAACGCTGCCATCCGAACCTAGAGGCAGCGCTTGGACTGGGCAAGGACCAAGGGAAAGTCCCTAGCTACATGATGTGAGGTTAAAAATATACCGATCATCATTAATAAAGTACTATCACACGTAGTCATGTGCTTTCAACTACGCTGCTTGCCTTTTATTCTTTATTTTATTTACGTATTATTTATCTTTCTTTCTTAGGGGACTGTCGACAGATATAACTAAAAAAAATTAGCTGCGTTGTTGAGCCGTTTATTCGCCAAACAGCTGCTAGAGTTTTGTTTTCCTTGTATGATGTTAGGTTTTCGAAACTCCTCGTGAGTGGGAAATTTATGTATTACAGCAGCTCCAAGATTAAGAAGCATAATGTACTGTAAGTAATGTACTGTATAGTCCTAAATGAAAACAGAATGAGAATAAATCTGTTGTGTTTGCAGGTGAGTACATCCAGATGGCTGGGAGAGCAGGCAGACGAGGGCTGGACGCTACAGGCACGGTCATCATCCTGTGCAAGACTGGAGTTCACGAAATGGCAGACCTGCACACCATGATGCTGGTGGGTTCTCAGATTGGGTGCACTCGCAATTCCAGGGTGTTACCGTAGTGGAGTAAAGGGGAAGGAAATGAAGCAGAAACTATTTTTAGCAGCTAGCAACAGATTCTCTCTCTCTCTGTCTGTCTGTCTGTCTCTCAAAGACACAAAATGTAACCTGTCATGTTAATGACAAAGCATAAACTCCTGGTGAACTTACTTACTTAAAATAACGATTCTATTGGAGCAGCTATGAATCGAATCAAAATCACAGACCTGAACTGAATAACACCACACTTTTGTGATTTGAATCATCATTCTTCATTCTGCTGAATCATCACTTGTTGAATTGTATCATATATAATATACCATATACAGTATGATATCATATAGCATATAATACATATCACATTATATATCATATATCATACCATATATCATACCAATCATCATATAATATACCATATATCATACCATATATCATATAATATACCATATATCATATCATATATTCTATGTCATACTATATATCATATACAGTCCCGATCAAAAGTTTAAGACCATTTGAAAAATGGCAAAAAATCATATTTTGCATGGTTGGATCTTAACAAGGTTGTCGTATAGCAAATTTCATTCCAATAAGTAAGAAATTATTCTTGTTATCTTGATTGTCGTTTTGATCAAATTTGACAATGACGTTAAAATGTTGAATTTTGTCTCAATAATTTTGGCCACCACTGCACTGACGGGTGTATCGTATCAACTGAAGGACCGAGACTCACACGTCACACACACGTGTTCCAGATCTTTAAGTGGTTGATGTTTTAAAGGGACGTTTTGTCTGTGATTTGTTTTCCAGCCGAGAGATGCAGGAGTTTAGAGGATGGCAGTGAGAAATGTATCTGAGAAGTATTTGGTGAAGTCTAGTTATCGATTAGAACATGTGATTTAAAAGTGATGTGTGTGTGTTTGTGGCCTGTGATGGTTTAACTTGCGCAGATCTTAGTACGAGGTTATGCGATGTTTTCGGCGTCACCATGTTATGAATTGGAATAAAAAGATGATGTGTTATACTCATACCCCGCCTAGTGCCCGAAGTCTCCTGGGATAGGCTCCAGGTCCCCCGCGACCCTGATCATAGGATTAAGCGGTACAGAAAATGAATGAATGAATGAATGTGTTATACTCAATAATTGTTCACCTCTCCATCCGTGTGTAATATGTTGATTTCTGAAACGTAATTAAAGAGAAACAAGTTTGTCATAGCAATCAAGAGCCATTGATACGAAGTGAGATGTTGGCCCTAATTCATATTTTTACACGTGCCATTAGTGTTGCATAACAAAGGATTTTAAAATATAAGTGTTTGTGCAGAGTGTGCGTGTGTGTGTGTGCGTGTGTGCGCGCCTGCATGTTTGAGTGTTTAGCGCTTCCTATCTCTGAATGTTAATCAGCGCTGTGTCACGGATGGTTCCAGAGGCTCGTGCCGGCCCGCTGCTCCATGGCAACAGCCTCACCGGCGGACTGAGAGATTCAATTACTCACAGCGGGGTTGGAAAGCGAGCTACAATCATCATCAAATCCATTTTAGTTATTTTTCACAGTCTTAAAAAAAATAAAAAATTTTAAAACCTGATGCAAAAAACCCCCCTCAGTTTTGAGTATTTTATTTTCTTGGTTGTTTGATCATATCTGTGTTGATGACTGTGATGTCCCACAGGGGTATAAACGTCACCCCTTTGCTCCGTCTAACCCCAAGGATTTTTGCCGTTTGTTCAGGGCAAGCCGACGTTGCTGCAGTCCCAGTTCAGGCTGACGTACACCATGATCCTCAACCTGCTGCGAGTCGAGGCCCTCAGAGTCACCGACATGATGCGCAGGAGTTTCTCCGAGAGCCACAGAGACACACAGGTGGACACATTTCCCAGCAGCCCCTGTTCCCAGAATAGACATTTTTTTCTTTCCGTAAAATACGTGAAGTTTTTCTGTAGGTGTTTTTGCATAAACAAAAAAATAGAGTTTCCTGAAAAAAAAAAAAAAGCAAAATATTTTAAACAAATATTTTATCTAAAGGAAATTGGTGTGGGACAGATCTTAAAGGATTTTCATCCTGGAGTGTTTTTTTTTCTAGGAAAGATGTGTAGCAGATGTAAGAGTATTTGGTAAATTATAAAATTTGCACATTTTCTCTCTCTCTTTTCCCTCACTCTTTTCTCTCTCTCTCTCTCTGTCTCTCTCTCTCTCTCTTTTCTCTCACTCTCTCTTTTCTCTCACTCTTTTCTCTCACTCTCTCTTTTCTCCCACTCTTTTCTCTCACTCTCTTCTCTCTCTCACTTTTTTCTCTCACTCTCTCTTTTCTCTCACTCTTTTCTCTCTCTCTCGCTCTCTTTTCTCTCACTCTCTTCTTTCTCTCCCTCTTTTCTCTCACTCTCTCTTTTCTCTCACTCGCTCTCTCTCTCGCTCTCTCGCTCTCTTTCCTCTCACTCTCTTCTTTCTCTCACTTTTTTCTCTCACTCTCTTCTCTCTCTCTCACTCTTTTCTCTCACTCTTCTCTCACTCTTTTCTCTCACTCTCTTCTCTCACTCACTAATTTCTCACACTTTCTCACTCTTCTCACTCTCACTCTCTCTCTTTTCTCACTCTCTCTTCTGTTTTCTTTCTCTATCCCACTCTTTTCTCTCCCTCTCTCACTCACCCTCTCTCTCTTGCTCTCTCTTCTCTGACTCTCTTCTCTCTCACTCTCTTGTCTTTCACTCACTAATTGATTACTCTCACTCGTCTCTCTCTCTTTTCTTACTCCCTCACTCGCCTCTATCTTTTCTTTCTCTATCCCGCTCTTTTCTCTCTCTTATTTTCACTCTCCATCTCTCTTTCTTATGCACTCTTTTCTCACTCTCTCTCACTCTTCTCTCTTTTCTCTCTCTCTCTTCTCTCTCTCTCTCTCTCTATCTTTCTTTTCTTACTCTCACTCTCTCTTCTTTAATTTTTCTTTTTCTATCCCACTCTTTTCTCTCCCTCTCTCTCTCCTCTCTCTCTCTCTCTCTCTCTCTTTTTTCTTACCCTCTCACTCTCTCTTCTCTATCTTTTCTTTCTCTATCCCACTCTTTTCTCTCGCTCTCTTTTTCACTCTCCATCTCTCTTTCTTATGCACTGTTTTCTTACTCTCTCACTCTTCTCTCTCTCTCTCTCTCTTTTCTCACTCACTCTCTCTCGCTCTCTTTTCTCTCACTCTCACTCTTTTCTCTCACTCTTTTCTCTCACTCGCTCTCACTCTCTTCTTTCTCTCGCTCTTTTCTCTCACTCTTTTCTCTCACTCTCTTTTCTCTCACTCTTCTCTCTTTTCTCTCTCTCTCTCTCTCTCTCTCTCGCTCTCTCTCTCTCTCTCTCTCACTCTCAGGCCAATGAGAGAAGGATAGCGGAGTTGAAACGTGAGCTTTCCTCTCTCCCGCCTCTTGACACAGAGGGTCAGTTATCTGACCTCCTCTCCTATTACCACACTTTGACAGAGCTACGTATTACAACTGAAGGCCTGCAGGTACATGAACACACACACACACACACACACACAGGAAATTAGCTCCTACCCACATCATACACTGTCTATAGTCTAATTTATGCTAAC
>JAQQZS010000021.1:5893721-5915726 GCA_030068045.1 Platyallabes tihoni | reverse complement strand
ACAGCATCACCCGGGAACCGAACCAGCGATCTCCGGATGATAGGGCGAGCACTTTACCACTGCACCACTCAGAGGCCTGTTCTTTTGAATCTTGAATTGAATCGTAAATCTTGAATAATACATAAGTATACTACAGCGAAAAACTGAAAACATTTTAAACAAACCATATTATCCAAATCAGAAAGCAAATTCTGTTAATCCAAGTCAATATCGTAAAGCGTTTATTTGAACGATTTATTTATTTATTCCTGTAGAGAAAGTGGAGTAAAGCCACGAGATCATGTATATTACTCAGTCATAAGCGTGTTTTAAAAAATGTACAGCGCCATATGTTGAATTTTGGAATGAAACCTAAAATTTTAACGTTACTGTGAAGTACGCGGAATGAAGGTGTGAGATCGCGTTTATTAAGTTGAATTTAAACTGCACACGTATAAAAAAAAAAAAAAAAAAGTACAGTGCCATCTGTTGAATTTTGAGATGAACAAATTATTTTTTAAAGATCAGTTTATTATTTATTTATTTTTTTTAATTCTGTATCAGTTATTAGCTAGTTTAGAATATGTCCTGTGGTAATGAAAGTCGACTTTTTTTTTTTTTTTTCATTTAAACTTCAAATTAGCATGGTCAATTTGTTCAATAGTTTTTACTTGATAAGTGCACAAACAAACACACAAAAATTCCAAAAAACATCCTGATGTGTTCTATTGCACATGTTACTTTCTCCCAAAATATTTTTTTTTCGTAAATATCGTCAATATACAGACACACCCACTTTATAGATACATAAACTTTATAGATATAATATACAGTAAATAAGCGGTGCGTTACATTACAATAGTAATGAGAGCATGATTGATCTGCAGCTGATCTAGAATGCTTATGCACGGCTTGTTTCCAACCTTCCTCAATTCTCCCACACCACCTCATTCCTCCACTCCCTCCGCTGGGTTCCTGTAACCGCCAGCATCAAGTTCAAAACACTGATGCTTTGCCTACAAAGCTAAAAACAGATCAGCACAAACTTTCCTTAAAGCTCTTATCTCACACCGCACCGCACCACGTTCCCTCCGATCGTCCAGCACTGCTCAACTGGGCCCACCTCTCAGGGATCCTCGGTGGTTGATTGAACTTCCACGAAATGTCTGTAACAATTTTTAAGCAAGCACTAAAGACCTGGTTGTTTCTTAGGTATTTGGGAACCAGTGTAATTATCTGTCTAATAATGGAAACATCAAAGCACTCATGTAAGTCGCTCAGGATAAGTGCGTCTGCCAAATGCCTAAATGTGAATTAGTGCATTTAGGTAAATTAGGTAAATGTAAAATTTTTATGCGTGTGTTTGTGTGTGTGTGCGACAGCCCTTTGCGGAGATCGCCCAGCTGACAGATGTGCAGGAGGGGACGGTGGTGCGCTGCATCCAGAGACTGGATGAGGTCCTGAAGGAAGTCAGACAAGCAGCCCGAATCGTAGGAGACTCCGTTTTGGGCAGCAAGATGGAAAGAGCATCACTGGCTATTCGCAGAGACATCGTGTTCACGGCATCCCTTTACACGCACTGAGAGAGAGAGAGCGAGAGAGAGAGAGAGAGAGAGAGAGTGTGTGCGCACTTCAGGATGGCTGAGGGTGTCTGTGTGTGTGTCAGTGTGTATAAATGGACAAGTAAACTTAAAGTGCCAATTAACGACTGCATGAATGGACTAACATTCTAATTAATCAGTGTACTGTATAACAGCGGAAACACCGAGGATCAGTATGAGCATGCTCTGTGGAAGGAGAAATGACCGGTTTCCATCAGTAATGAATAACGGAGCACCACAGAGCGCTGAAGAAGACTGAAGATGCTATGATTACGGCGTCGAAGTGGGTCCAAATGTTTACATTTCGCGCGTGAGTGACAGAGTATGCTTGCTTTCGCTGTTAAGAAAGCAGGAAATGTCTGATGAAATGGAAATCAAAGACAAAACCAATCATGGGCTGTAATTTATTGTACAGGAATAAAATCCACTGTACCTAAATTAAAATGAGCGTTCAATCTACAGCACTACATGTCAGGTCTAATAATGAAACAAAAACTAACAGGAGTTGCGACTCTTCATGAACATTGCGTTACCTGTCTCAGTAAAGTAAGTTTAATCATCTGGTTAGAATATAACCGTGTGATAAATTCATTCCATGATAATCATACATATAATGCAGTAGAAATTGCTCTTGATAAAATAGCACTTTGTCTGGTCATGAAGAGGATTTTTACAGAATGTTCTGCCATGACAAATTCATCAGTGTAGCCTAAAATTACACAGAGTTAATGCAGAATTCCTTGTCACACTTTACTTTTTTTACCTGCTACAATATCACACTCCCTCCTAGTAAATATATTATTAATCATTATTTCCATCATGGAGCAACGTTATTGGTCATAAGTTCAGTGTCCATATTTAAATGGCTCGTTTAAACATGACCTGTGCTTTCAGAACGGCTGTATAATATAATTATTGGATCACAGATACACAAAGATTTTTAATGGAAATTCTTTCATATTTATCTAAAAGAAATGGCATTTTAAAGCTTCAAATAAGCTTGATTATATAGCAACAGAGTGATGTGTAGCAACAGAGTAATGTCGTTTATTAAAAATCATGTCGCTCCTGGATTATGAACAGTCCACCAGTCAACAATGTTTGGTCATCTCCAGATTCCTACCAGTTCACAAAAATATATAAAACTAAATATATAAATAAAAATGTACTAGTTCACTCTATAGAATCTGGGAATCAACCTGCATTTTTCATGACCTCGCTCAATACAGAGGACAATGGGTTCGGAAAGCTCAAGGGGTGTTGCCCCAAGGGCTGCTTCCACAAAGCTCAAGGTCAAGAGGCAGTTCCCGAAAACCTCCAGGGTGGTGTTTTAATTTTGTTTAGTTCATTTAGGGCTAAATCTGTTCTTGTCTATTTGTGTTGAAACTAATGGATTTGGCATTCCTCAAACGCTCAATTTACTGCAGAGGTAATGTAGTTCTATTTATTTTTATTTTTTTTTATTTATCACAGTGTATTAGTAGTGTAATAGTAAAAAGTGTCTTTTAAGCATCTTATGGTTAATTTACGCCTTGAATTGGTTCAAGGAGTGCCTGTCCCTTTAATAAGTGACCACAGGTCTCGTGACCACTACATGTACAGGACTGTGCACAAGTCATTGGCATCCTTTTTTATTACTTTATTATTGAATTAGTACAAAAACATTTGTGATTTTCAGACATCAGTATTCCATCACAAAAAGAATTGTATGCCCTAAAACAAAGCAGCAGATTATACAAGCGACCATTTTTTAGACCAAAAACAAATTGGAAGCTGCTGGGTTTTGCAGGCAAAAAAAGTAGCAGGTGTAACAGTACAAGTCCTCAGAAGAGCTGTGGGTGGTCCTGCATGATGCTCAGTAAAATTTAGTAACTAACTTCCTTATAAAACTGCACAAATTGTGCCTGAGACTAAAAGGTCCTCAAAATTCTGTCACATCAAATACTGACCTTGTTTCATTAATTTGCTTTTGCCCAATACTTTTACAATAGATATATAATTTATGGAAAGACATCAAGGGTCAATGCTTTTTACATCAACACTTTTGATCAAAAAATGTTTGAAAAACTTTTTACGTGTAGAGCTCTCAACATTTAAGCCATAGGCAGAATTTGCTGTGGGGTGGCGGGGTTCTAATGCCCAATAATTGAACCCGGCCAGTACAACCACCCAATTATCATATCATTACATTTACGGCATTTGGCAGACACCCTTATTCAGGGCTACTTACCTTTTTATCTCATTATACATCTGAGCAGTTGAGGGATAATGGCCTTGCTCACGGGCCCAATAGCGACAACTTGGTGGTGCTGGGGTTTGGTCCTGGGACCTTCCGATCAGTAGTCCAATGCTTTAACCACCAAGTCATATTACTAAATGAAAATTACTCTTCTAAACCACACATGCAGTGGTAGGCTTTCTCCATTCAATGTGGGAAGAGTGGGAAGCAAAAGATAACATCCCCCAGCACAACCCATCCTCTGCATCTTCTCAAGCATATACAGTAGGATTAAGCCACACCCCTCAAGGTACCTTGGGAATGCCTCTTGAGCTTTTCCACCCACTGAGCCCTGCTTAGCCACTCTGGTATGTTGAGGTCTGTTGATCATTCAACTGAACCGACCCCCTCAATTTGAGCTTTTCCTGGGATTCCATGGCCATTGAACTGGGCATCGAGCAGCACTTGCATTTCTCTCCGTCAATGGGTCCATGGCATCAAGAGTACATACAGTATCTTGTAATTTTGTTGCGTATCTTTATACCTTTAGAAGCATCTCCTTGTCTCTGGGATAAGGTCCCCCCCCTGGAAACTAAATCACAGACTGGTGTCGTATTCAGTGTGTACTGATGTGTTATACATTTTCCTGTGAAGATGAATGAATGTGTATTTACCAGCTGGACTTCTAGCTTGACTAGCTTGGCCTGTACTTTAGCAGCTGGCAGCTTGTCTTAAGACCCAGCTGGATTTTTCAGCGGAGTGGTAAAATGTGCAGCAGGAACAAAGGTATACTTGTTAATTTGGCAAGTCAGAGTATATCTATTTATTGTTACCAGTGGATTAAACACTGGTTAATGGCTATGTTGCAGTGGTGAGTTTTAGAGCAGAAACACCTGATCATCACAATTACATGTTCACTCTAAATGCATGGAGTTGACGTTATGATGACCTCCATTCTGCTGGGATGGCTTTTCACCAGGTTTTGAACGCTGGCTATGATAATTAATCTACAAAGGTGAGTCAGAAATTATCCGCACTCTGGCTGTGGAATTTATTTTTTAATTAATTTTGAGAAAGGACAAATAAATCATATATTTTTGACATAATCTCCTTGATTTTCAATACATTTTGTCCATCTGTCAACAAGCTTTTGTTTTCCTGAAATTCCCATTTTTTAGGTATGAGATGCTTAAAATCAATGCTTTAGGCTGAGCTGTGAGGTCCGACTGCACTGATGTCTTCATTTAAAATGTCAGATGTGAGTCTTCAGGGGGCCTCCTACTTTCAGGTGACCAGACAGGTGAAAGTCCGATGGAGTGAGATCAGGACTATAGGGAGGCTGCTTTAACATCTTAAATCGATGATTTGCATACATGCATCGTCATTCAAGATCACTGTCTTCTGCGTTTAATCCGAAGTTTGAGCTTCAGCTCTTCAGTAAACATCTTTCTGACAGTTGAACCTTTTTCCTGATAATGTTTAATACTGGCCTTTGAGAATCCCAGAAAACATCCCAGTAAGCATCAATTTTTGATTTTTGAACTTTCTCTCGGCCAGGAATTGAGGATGTTTCCTTTCCATACTTCCATGCCGTTTACTCTTAGGCTCGTATTGATGAATCCATGTCTCGTCACCAGTAATGATCCTCTAAGAAACTTTCACCTTCCTTAAATTTTGCTTGCAGATATCTTATGTTCATGCTCTTCCGTGAGTTGTTTCAGCAACATGCACGCTGCTCTTCTTTTGTGCAAACCACAAAAAGTGGGGCATCCAGTTTTTCTCGTACCGCAGTTACAAATGAAATCATGTAACACGTTCACACCTGCAGAGCAGTAATTTGAGAAAAAGGAAAGCACTGATAAGATGTTTTAATAAAACCGAAGAGAGGATGATTTTGGACTCGACCTTGCACAAGAGTGTTAGCGTGATCAGGCATCAATGTTCGGATGTCACTGAGGAGGCTCTCCAAAGGTGTTCAGTAAGGTTGAGGTGATAAATTAGTAGATGAGAGTACCGTGTTTGGGGAAGCAGTACTCAACCTTAGATATTACAGACATGATATGAGGTGTATAGTATATTTGAAGTCATTTGGATTGATTATTCATTCCTGGTCTGTCTCTTTAAGACAGCCACACCGTGTGTGTGTGTGATTAATTCAGTGTGATGCGATGCGCTGACAGGAGCCCATTTTCCCCTACATGTAGCTCACTGGTCCAATGGTGTATGCGGTGTGAAACATCCAGTGAACACACACTTTGGCACCGTGTTAGACTGTAAAACCTGAGAGCGTCTTCAGTTATATTGTATTAATGGGAAGATGCTTTGAGAGCCCGAAGGACCTGAGGGAGCTCGCAGCCGTTATTTTTTAACGTCTCCTGTTTAAAAAAAAAAAAAATTAAACAAAGGGCACGCGCGGCTTGCTGGTGTATTTCCAACGGAACACTCGTCGCCTGTGACAAACCGAGCATCATGTCGTCGGCTAAACACGGTAAGGCTGGTGGGTTCGGCTATGCTTTATTAATTATTGATTCATTTTCCTGAAATTAAAAGCATGAAAATGGATTACAGGGTGGTAATTAATAATATTTAACCTAGGGGAAGCCTATTTCTCCAGTTTATACAGGTGTATAATCTGAGTAGCCTTAATTTATATTAAAATATATTAAATTAAATATATAAAAAGTCTAATTAAATAATCTATCAAAATAATAATTAAGATAATTACTAATCTATATCTTAGAAAATAAATGTGGCTACGTTGAAAAAAAAACATAATTTAGTTTTTTTTTAACGCGTTTAACCGCGGCCGTATTCCAAATTGCTCTTTGCTGCCTACTCAGACGCACTGTTTTCTCGAGCGCGTGCACTACCTAGGGTGCGCTTCCCAGGCGCCCTGTACTGTCTCTCTCTCTCTCGCGCGCACCCTAGGTAGTGCACAGCATCTCGAATCCGTATCGATTTGGAATACGACCGGTGATTGATTATGGATAATGGAGAATCTGCCTATTTTTTTGACATGTTTATAAAAGGAGATCCTGTCAAGTTGTGTAAGACATTATTTTATGTGAATTTATTATTAGTAGTATACTGTTTTTTCAGTCATTACTTACACAAAGAATCAACAGAAATGAAGGGAAATTATATTTATATGATTTTACCCAGGTTGGTTTAATGCAATCCTGGATAAAATGGAATCCCAATATATCTGTATTTTTCATCATTTACATGCAGTTCTTACTTGTAACAATAGTAATAATAATGGTGATGATGATGAAAACCAGAAACCCCATTCTAAAAGGACATAAGGACACTGATGTGACTTTGCAACCCATTTTTCCTTCTGCAATGAGTTCCTCGTCAAAGCCTCGCTGTTATTTCACAGATACAGGTCTCACGTCGGTTCAGAAATAATTTGCAGTGAAAGTGAAGATGACAGCTGTGGTGTATTGCTTCAGGTTGTGCACCAGTGTCTGCTGTGGGTCCGTCTCACATCACAAGGTGTCTGTCTTCCCTCGTTTCCTGTTAATAGAGTGAAAAGGCAAATGTTTTCTTTTAATCTGCACAGTGATGGAGTGAAACCTCTCTCTCTCGCTCTCTCTCTCTCTAGACGGCTGAGATATTTTCTCATCTGGTCTTCATTATGTGGCACGATAGTCTCTAGAGAAAAAGAGAGAGAGAGAAATGCTTTGCCGGGTTTGTTTTCGCTAAGGGCTCTGAGAACACGGTCACAGTCTCAGACATCTTTTGTTCTGCGTTGATACCAAGAGTGTGATCGTTCCTCATCATCTGATACCAAACACTGTGTGATGTAAACCTAGTGTGTACTGTACTGTATATGACACAAAATCATCACGATTTAATGGTGCAAATCAAAGCCAGCTGTGAAAATACCGAGAGCTGTTTCCTATCATACTGTTAACACGATGAAACATCTTAATTATAAACGGAGCAGCAAACGATGCAGGTTAGGTAGAAAACAATGTCTACAGTAAAAGCTATGTGAGTAAGAACAACCGCTCATATTCATCAGTCCTCGACGATGCAATGAGGACTATGACACGTATTTGACTTGCAAACGCACACACACATAATTAAAGGTGACTAAAATATCTAGCTTATGATCTGATTTCGAATCGGTTCCCTAATCTAAAATAAGAACAATTCATGGTATGGTGACCTATGTTAACACAAATGCGACTATATAAACCAGCAAACCCTTAACTGAGCTAAATAAAATGTTACACATTTTTGTATTCTTCTTCATATTATGCAGTCTGGAGGAAGATGATGGTCCTGATAAGATAAGTTAAGATAAGAGATGCCCTTATCTGTGCCACAGTGAGGAAATTTCTTTGTCACAGGAGCATAGAAAAATGTGCAAATAGAAATGCAGAAGTACAGTGTATAAATACAAATAAAAGAAAAACAATACACTTTTAAACAAACAACAGACGTGCACTAGAATAATATTGCACTGTTGTATTACCATTGCACTACAATGGTGTTATTGCATATTCTAACTATATTGTAAGATTATGTTACTATATTAAAAATATTGTGACTATATTGTAAAATTCAAGATATTGTAACAGTATATAACAGTGCGCAATATGGAGACTGGTTCACTGGGAGCAGCTCTGATTGTACAGTCTAATAGCAGCAGAGCATACAGTACATGGTTCTACCATGGTGCATACTTTAGTACGTTTAATATAATTTGGTACATGGTTTTACCATGTACAGTAGTTTGGTACTATAGAACATGTACCAGGATACAGTGAAACATATATTGTGCGTGATTATGTGCCATAATGATAATATTTATATATAATATGGTACCATTATATTTACCATATTTATTTCCTTCCTGTCACTGTGGTATCTTTCCATAGTAACCACTGCAGAGCCATTTTACCTGTTATGGTAAAACCTTTTAAAGGTTAATACTAAGTACGTTGGTGAATACCATGATCTTTAAATTGGTGGAAGAAACGAGCATCAAGAACTCCCTTACAATGTCGTACCATGGGGTCATGATGATAATGCATGGTATTTTTGGGACTGGCCAATACTGGTAAATGTTTTTTTTTTTTGTACTTTTTAAAGAACAATATGTTATATTACTAGCCAGGGTACTGTCCATCGCACCAATTGTGTACAATGGTACATGGTACATTGTGTACAAAGTACATACACTGATCAGTCATAACACCATGACCACCTGCCTAATTCTGAGTAGGTACTAATTCACTGTGTTCTGACACTTTTCTATCACAACCAGCATTAACCAGCTAGGTTAATTGAGCTACACTAGCTCTTCTTTTGGATCGGACTACACAGACCAGCCTTCATTCCCCATGTGCATCAGTAAGGTTTCGCCACCCATGACCCTGTCGCAGATTCACAGGTTTTCCTTCTTTGGACCACTTTACGTATGTCCTAACCACTGCAGACTGGAAACATACCACAACAGCTGCAGGTTCTGGAGATGTTTATCACTGAATAAACTCAAATCCTTATGCTTGCACTTTTTTTTTCCTGCTTCCAACCCATCAACTTCAGGAAAAAAAACGTTCACTTAATATAATCCACCTATTTTCATGTGGCATTGGAACAAGATATTGTAACTGTAGCTACTGTGACAAGAGCCTAATTGTGATAGCTAGGCTATTTTTTTTTTAAGCTAGTGAACCTTTTTTACAGTTAATGAACCTCTTTTACAGCTAGTGAACCTCTTTTTTTTTGTTTGTTTGTTTGGTTTTTTTTGTTCCTAAAGTTGGAAAGTAAATGGGCAAGCATAAGGATTTGAGTGACTTTTGCCAAATTGTGATGGCTAGAGGACTGAGTCAGAACAACTAAACTACAGTTCTTGTGGGATGTTCCTGGTCTGCAGTGGTCAGCAAAAGTGGTATAATAAAAGGAAAACCGGTGAACCCGATCTAGTCCGGGTCTAATACAAGAGCTACTGTAGGTCAAATTGAGGAAAAGGTTAATACTGGCTCCAATAGAAAGGTATCAGAACAGACCATGCATCACAGTTTTGGTGGTGAAAGAGCAGACCTACTCAATATTAGACGGGTGGTCATCATATTATGTAATGTTATGGCTAAATGGTGTATACTGTAATTGTGCTATCATGGTAGTGACCAAATGTATTCCCATGATACCTTTTTTTCCTAAGGTACACAGTGTAACACATTCAAAAGGGACGGCATAAGAAATTATTTCAGCTGAAGGAAAACTTCTCCCTCAAACACTTTAAAGGTGTTATTTCCGTGTGAGGTTATCAGCTGTGTGGTGCAATGATGTCACAGGAGGACATTATTATTGCTGGTGCAGTTTAATGGGAGAAAATCGTTTGAGCAATCTCACATGTGAGGGATAATGGTCAGGTGTGATTGCTGTTCACATCTACCAAAAAAAAGCAATAGCTTCTTGTGTCACTCATCACAGGTTGAGATAAAACTAACAGAGTTAGTATATGAGTAATTTAATTCTTACACAACGTGTAGTGTACAGATTATAAATAATATGTTTTAATCTCAAGATATTTAGTCTTTATTTCTTTTTCCAGGTCTATTTTGTCCACATCAAAGGTCATATTAGAAGATCACTATTCTGTTAAGGACAGATTTAATTCACTAGATCAGGTCAAATTGTTGCCACTGGAAGCTTCAAGAAATTGTCATCGATATGTCATATTTGTTTAGACACTTCTTATTGGCCAGTTGTCATAATCAGAAGTTAATTAGGATATTTAAGATCAAGTGCCTTTTTGGTGTTGGTACCCTGAGAATATATAAATGTTACAAACTGTGGACCTTCAGAGCTCCTCAGAAATTTCCAAACAAGTAAAGGTTTTAAGATATGCAAAAAATGATACGCCTACGTATACAGTAAAAAAAATCTTAGGAACACACGGACACTGCATCATTCAGGAACGAGGCACAGGAATAAATAAACCTGGTCCGAAAGGTAACAATTAACCCCATGACAAAAACTAGCTTCTGAAGAAGTCAGAGGCATCAACAGTTCACAGAGTGCAAGCGTTAAGCGAGTCCAACATCGCCATGGCTTTAAAGGAAGAAGTCTGAAGTTCGCAGTTGATCACCAGCCTTTCGCAGCACTGTTTTGTGGTCATATGAAAAAATATCGAACTGTTCAGCCATAACGATCAGAGCTGTGTGCGGAGGAAAAAGGTTGAGTCTTTTAATCCAAAGAACACCCTCCCCGCTGTGAAACATGGGGGTGGCAGCATCATGCTGTGGGGGTGTTTTGCTGGAACAGTCACTGGTGCACTTCAGAAAACAGAAATAGGATTAGCTAGACATCCTGAGGCAGCACTTTAGTATAAGACATCTGTCTGAAATTTAAAGCTTACAGATCTATCCTGATGATACTATGATAAAATGAATGCTAGCACCGCTATAACAGTAGAGACAAAACTAATTGTTAATTAACGTGGCATTTCACGCAGGGTCGCCTGATTGAAAACCTGATTTAGTCACTAGAGTTACACTGCATTTATTAATCTGTAGACACGAATAACATGTAAAAAAAAACTTTTGTTACACAAATGTAGTACATTGTGCTGTTATATTTACTAACACAGTGCAGGAAAGCACAGATGCACAGTAAGTGCTCTACATTGCGTTTACAATAACACACACACACACACACACACACACACACACACACACACACACACAATTTGTGGTCTAAATGGAAACTTGCTCCATATTTCAGCTTTCAATTTCTAAAAATAAAATGGCAAGACTTTTAAATGCAATTGTTGGAAGATATATTTTATAAAACTGCAAAACATATTACTGTTGCTTTTTTGTTGTTGTTTGGGGCACAGAACAAATATACAGATGGTGTAGATGGATTTCTAATGACTTTGGGTGGAAAAATATATATTTTTCCGGCATTATTATGCATACAGTGTATATTAAAGTTAAAAAAATATCTTCATTTCATTACCCATAACTGACATAGCTAGACAATAATATATTATAAAGATAATAAGCATGGCTTGTGCTGGCAGATTGCTGAAAATGCATTTTTACAATATACACATGCTGTGATTGTGTTAGTATACATGGTGTTCAATAGGAGGATGCAAATACAGTAAGTACCCAACTTACAAACGAGTTCCGTTCCAGGAGGACGTTCGTAAGACGGATTCGTTCTTAAGTCCAACAAAGTGAGTCTTATATACACAAATATACAAGGTAACGCATAAAAAAAAAACAAAAAAAAAACACATATACACTCTCACAAGATTGCGGCTTTAAATTGCGAGGCGAATCCTGGTGATGCAGAGGAGGACAACACTACATGGTGTTGACTGCGTGCTTGAACAGACGCCATTTTATCTCAGAGTTGTGTTGGACTATGAACGGGCTGTTCGTATCTGCAGAAATTTGTAACTTGAATGTTCGTAAGTCGGGGACTACCTGTTTATTAAAGTTAAAATAATTTTCAAGCCATACCATAAATTATAGACAAGCTTCTGTATCAGAAAAAGAAAAGAAATACATAAACATATATGCGTATAAAAATATGTGCTGAAAATGTTTTAAATGAAATAACTCTTTTACAACATACACATATGGTGATTGTGATTCAACGAAAGGAGTCGATTTAAAATAAAATATGTTGTTTAATAAGTTGTTTTTGTATGATAATCGAATATTTATTTGCTAAGAGTACAAAAATGACTTGGATGATGAATGCTAAGGCTGAATTATATTCCTGTTCATTATGAAACAAATCTCAGGGTTTGAGGTTTCAATCTGTAGACGAATTCAAAACCACGGGGAAAAAAAATTTGAACAGCGAAATGTCAAACCAGAACCTTCGTCAAACCACACTGACCACAAAGCTGACCTCTGGTAGAGGGAGTTTCATCACATGAGAAAATAACGACTCTTCCTTCTGCTTCAGAGTTTGGCCTTTACAGGACGGAGCAGTGGAATTTAACAGTCAGAATTAATGCCAAAGATTTTACAATGCTCAATTTATACTAGACAATCTTTGGAAGTTTTTTTCAATCTGTATGGGAACGTCTGCCGTTTTCAAGCCTTGACGCTCCAGTCAGACCTGACTTCAGACCCGTTTCTGTCCGACTGCAGGTCTCGAGGAGGCGGCAGGAAGGCAGCCCATGACTCAGCCGCTGAACCAAATGGCTCCTCCGCCTTACCTGCCATCGCAGGACCCCAACATGCCCCCACATCCTCCTCCGCCCGGCTGCGGCCCCCAACCCAACTACCCTCCTCCCCCTCCTCCACCCGGCTCCGAGGGGTATCTACATGAGACGCAGTTCCCTCCCGGAAACCCTCCACCTCAGGCCGCCCCTAACGGTTACACGGTCCAGACACACGGGCCCGGAGGTTCGGTGCCTCATCCTCCCATGGGGTACCTGCAGCTCGGATATCCACTCCAACTGCAACCCTGCGCTGCCTACGTACCTGTGTATCCCATCGGAACAGGGGTGAGTCAGGACCCGTTTCACACACACACACCATTCTGAGCAACATCACTTTCGACTAGTATTACAAAACATTGGGTTATTAAGTGTACGGTATGTTTAGTGAGAGCGATAAGGCAGATGATGTATAATGTATTAAGTTGTGTGAGTTTGAAAAGAAATAATTTTTTGTCAACTTAGAACATCAAATCAAAGTTTTTGCTGTTAGTCTTTGACTTCCGTACCGCACTGTATGCCTATCAACGTCATATGAATTATTAATCCCTCTTTCTCTTTCTTCCAGGGCCAGCCTTACATGCCTAACGGTACACCCCATGCAGGTGTTGCTCCAGGGCAGGTGCCAATGCAAATGCCCCCCGGCGTCACTCTAATGGAGCCGCGGCGGCCCCCTCACGACTACCTGCCCATCGCCGTGCTCACCACCATCTGCTGCTTCTGGCCCACAGGCATCATCGCCATCATCAAAGCCGTGCAGGTGAGCCGGCCATGCTAATGAGCGATGTCCCAAATTCATCCGAATATTAATGACTCCTCAGAGTGAACCTTTATCACAAATCACACTGTAAAGAGTCTATGGAGTGATAAACGTAGGCATTTTCACCATTACATTACATTTTCATATGTATGTAATTTTATATCAATATTTTATACCTAAAAATGCTTTCTGATTGTGGTTGTTCTCTGTCCTAGGAGGCATGACATGCAGAATTCAGGCATCATTTATCACCAGTTAGAGCAGGCTGATGGAGCATGTGGTGCTCGTTCGCTCGCTTTCATAAAAATCACAACGCTGCAAAACAAAGAAAATTAAGAAAAAAATCCTTCTCAGCAAAAAAAAAAAAAATTCAAAAATAGCATGCAGAAGCACAGTTCTGAAAATGTTCACAAAAGCTACAGTATATAGCGCATATAGTACATTAATATATGTATTATATTAATACATAGCCGATTGTCGTGACACGATCGTATCGGTGTAACTGTCAGTTAATATGTTTAATGGACTTATAAGTGCACTAGGGATGAGAATCACCAGGGATCATCTGATACAATATCATCACGATACTTAGGCACCGATTCGTTTTGTATTGAGATTCTGTAAGTATCACGATTTTCTGAATACAGCGGAACCTTGAATTGCGAGCGTAATTTGTTCCAAAATCGTGCTTGTAATCCAAAACACTCGTATATCAAAGTGGATTTTCCCCATAATAAATAACTGAATCTCCAGTTGAGACTCAAATGTCATATAGAAATAATGAATGCAAAATATAAAGTAAAAATAAAACAAATTAACCTGCACTTTACCTTTGAAAAGAATCCTAGCTGTAGTGATTGAGATCAGGGAGAGAGGGGTGGGGTGTGGTGGTGGGGGGATTGTGTAGGATGATTTAAAATTTTTGCTTGTCTTGCGAAACACTCGCAATCCAACGTTTTACTGTATTTTGTTGTGCTGCTTTTACTGTAATATTTTTTTTTCCAGATTTCGTGACAATTCTAAACAAATTTAGCAAATAATTTACCAAATGTGCGGCAATGTGTTGAATACTTTGTAGGGCACCATCTGTAGGATTACAGAGGAACTGCAACATTTTTCTACCACAATTGAAAACGAATACGGGGCGATTCAATTGAAAGAGGCCCCGAATATTCTAGAATAACTTTCGTAATGATGAAGAAATCTGAACCAAATAAAAATGTAAAAAATACGCTACATACCTTGACATATGTGTAATCGATTGCATTACCCGCGATGCTGGAAGCGATCTCAATTTTCTCCATTTTCAACAATTTCAGATGGTGAAATATAGTGTCATGAACACCAGATTTGTTCCTGAATTTACTCTGACATCGCTTAAACGAATTGGTGACCTAATACAGTAGGATAGCAGTATGAAGAATATAGGAATTGAAGAGGGAAAGTGTGAAACGGTGCGATGGCTGCCTTGCGCCTTACTTATTATCGGTCTTAGTCAGGGGCATCGCGGCGTGGCCGAAGCTCCATATACTGAGGAGCACGTTGTTCGTTGTTTCGTGAGATTGTTTCGTCTTAAGCAATTTCCCTCTGGGATTAATAAAGTTCTTTAAATCTTGAATCTTGAATCTTAGCGAGAGTTATTGCAGAATATTCGGGCCCTGTTTTTGAATGAATCACCCTGTATAAATGAAAATAAATAAATAAATAAACCAGTATGCCTATACATGAGTTGCAACATAAAAGAATCGAGATACCTAACTGAATTATTTTCCAACTAACAACCGTATACAACAATAGCTAATTAAAGTTACAAAGCATAAAAAACACTTCAGTTTTGAGTGACTTCCTATTTTATTCTACAAGACGTAATCAGATGACTGCTAAGAAACCTCTGAGGCAGGTTAACTACTTGCTAAAATGTTTATACCTGGCCTACCAGATGATCATAACTATAATGGCATTCATTTCAGAGCATGATTACTTAATACTTAAAAGTTTCTCATCTGTTTTTATGAACTAAACACAAGTAGTTCTGTGTTTAAAAGCTCATTTTTATTTCCTCGTTTAGGTGCGTACAGCCATCGCTCGGGGCGACATGGTGTCTGCGGAGATTGCGTCCCGCGAGGCGCGTAACTTCTCCTTCATCAGCCTGGCGGTGGGCATCGCCTCCATCGTGCTCTGCACCATCCTTACAGTGGTGGTGATCATCGCCTCGCAGCACCACGACGAAGAGTGGGACCCTTAGACTCACCTCAAACCTCCGGACTGAAGGCGGTACAGCCAGTATTCCGCTCATAGCGTTCACACAACGATCATCACACGAGAATCATCCCACGTTTACCTGTGTTAGCTAACAGGCACTGATTTTACATCCTTAATTCATCTTTAAAAAAAAAAAACAAGGGGGCCGTGAACGAATTACACCCACGGTTTCATCCGCAGAAACGCTTAGCTAATGAGTTTACCACAGACGTGTGTCCCGTATTGGTTACGTGTCTGGTCCATCCCGTCATTACGTCGTGCCATTCAAGCTGTTTAGGTTCAGTGTTGTACAATAGGAGTACGGTATTTCCCGGCACCGATGAAAAGGATCACGCAGAAAAAAAACGATCTGCTATTGTTTTACTCGTATTGTAACATAAAAGTGTTAGGTAGCTGAGCAGAGGTGATGATCATTCTTTACTCAGTTAAATAACAATAGAGTAGAGTTTTACTACAGTCGGTGTAAAAAAAAAAGTCTAAGTTTAATAACAAGTAGAGTACCGGTCTTTTTCTGATAGAGATGCTGTCCTGTTTAAAAACACTCGATGGAATGTTATGACCAATACAAATATTTTTCGCTCTCCAAAAAAAAAAAAAAAAACGTGTTACTGCCTCATGGTAAACTAGGAAAGATGTATAATTATTGTGTGGCAGTGTTATGTTCTGTTATGTATTATACATTATTTATTTCTCATTCATTTAAGTATTTATTATTATTATTATTATTATTATTGTTAACGTTAATATATATTTATTATCCTATTTAGCCATAGCTCTAGCGTTGAGTGGGAATATTTTTCAATCGTTTGATAATTATGTGCAGTATGATCATTAGAGCACGCACATTTTTTAGCTAAGCATGTTTCGACACACACTTTTATGCACTGTGAGGGTTTAAACGCTGCTGCCTTCCTTTCTGGTGTGTTTGCCAGGTACGGATAACGCAAAAGGGGTATGTTTAAAGGATAAAAACAACATCCCTTTTCCTTTCATGAAACATTTGACACTTTTTTTTTTCAGCCTTAAATAAGCTTTTTTTCTTTTTTTTTTTTACAGCCCTATCAGCTACCTTGCAATTTCCCGGGCTTTCGTCAGGATTGTTTGTCCGAGTCAGGCTCGTCCCCTTGAAAGGTTCTAGTCCTTCGCTCACACAGGCACAGGAGATTTGTCAGAGGTCATTTCAGAAATGCATGAAAATGTCAAGTCCCTCACAGGCTCGGCGAAGCACATTACTCAACCGCTCACGCTTAACAGTCAGAAGTGATGGACTTGCAGGGATGAGACGGCGTTCCGCGGCGGGCGGGAGGGGAGGGGAGCATAGTCATTACTGTGTGTGTGTGGATGTTCAGGTTGGATGTGTGGATGTAGATTGAAGAGGATAATACTGTATTCATGTGAACTGAATCAGCTATCGCTGATGTCGATAAAAAAATCCACTTTCACCCAAAAGTACGCGGCAATGTGCTTCCTCGGTTTCTTGCGCCTCCCATCATGAACGTACGTTTGGTCTGTTCTCCAATTTTGCAGGAAAGGAGAGTTTGCTTTTTTTTTTAATTTCCCCACCGGAGTAAAAAAATCCACCCTGAACAAGCTGCATGTAATATAATTTATATTTATTAATATTATTATTATTATCTATACCTGATCTACAGTGGCATTCCAGATCCATTCTTTAATAAAAATTTTAACAGGCCTTTTAACTGCGAATGCTATTTTCTACCCACAGTGCCAATGATCTACAGTACCTGTCGATAGTGTTGCAGTGAGATTCAACCCTCGTTTCATCTCCTCCTGAAGCGAACGATGCAGAAAAGACAGTCTTTTAGTCCGTCCATCTCTCTCTCTCTCTCTCTCTCTCTCTCTCTCACACACACACACTTTCCAACAGATCAGAACATCTAAAGCTTCAGCTTTCACGCTGACCTTACATTAACACTATAACCTAATTCAGCACATTGAAATGTAATCTGGGACTTCATTTTAGAGATAAGAAGCTCCTGGTCGTTTTGTTCACCAGAATTGTTACACAGACTCGTCAAAGATATTTTAATATCTCGCCAAAGAGAGTGCTGTTGTACTGAATATCTGCACTGAAATACCGCTCCTTTGGTGTGATATTGCTTAATTATACTGAAATATCTGTGATGATATGCAGCCGTGCTGATATTCAGTACAACATCACTTCCCCCTGGAAAGGCCCCGAATGAATATCAAACACAGCTTCGAGTGTGTTATTGCTTTTATGAAACAGTTCTACAAACACCAACAGATTATTTGTTTGTTTTTGTTTTTGTTTTTCTCTCCCTCAACACATATCCCAATTTTAGAATTTTAGGAATTAAGATAGCATTTAGCTGGAGACCAACAATTAGTGAAACGAACGATTGTTACAGTAGAACACCCAGTGCTGTTGTGCTGTTTATCGGAATGCCCCTCTTCTAATCAGATAACTCGGTTGTTCAATCATATTAAATGCACTTCAGGGTGGATATTTCCTTTGGTTTTTCTCAGAGTATAATTCGTTGATACGAGCTGCCAGGCCGGTTGTTGGGATCGTCGTCATGCTTTGAGGTCGAACCCGGGACAAACGGAAGTTTCTGAAAAATGGCCGGAATTCTCAAACCCATGACACTTTTTTCTTTTCTTTTTTTTAAAAGTCATGTTTCTCTTCAGTATTTAAATAATATTATACTTAGTCTCATCTGCAATCATTTTTCATAAATCTGTCCATTTTTAGATAAAGAGCTTTAATGTAAATGCAAGTGATTACAGATGTATCGATGTACCTATTTTATCTACTGTAAAAAAATAATAATTAATTAATTAATTAAAAAATTAAACCAGTGGGAACAGTCTGAATTATTCGACTGTGTATAAATTCACCCACCAGCGGTTCTCTGAATCTGGATCTGTTTGTATTATAATGATTTATCTATCTTCTACCAGTGCAGCGTTCTCAGTATCTATACAGAACTCCAGCAAAATAAAAAAAATGCTTTTCTGCATTAATCTAATATGAATCTGGTCCGGTATTGTTGCAGATAATTTAGCTTTTAAAGAAATGTAGAAAACCGTATGGTTCCCCCCCATAGTTACTGCACTCTTAAGATGCCGGATTTCTCTGAGCTTGTACGTAACTGTGGCAGGTGGCTTGTGAAAAGAGCCTGCTGCCCTGATGACTTGTGTACCTGTGCTTTTAAGGTTTTATTCTGTGGATTGATGCTATACATGCCTTTATTGTGTATGAATCCTGTTTAAATAAAAAACAAAACGCCACTGCAGGAATGAATCATGGTGCAGGTCTCTGTCTCGCCTCTTCTCTCTTTCTCTTTCTCCTTGTGGCGTTCTCTCTCCTTCATCTCACGTGTGCTTGCTATTTATAAATGACCTGTTTTTTTTTTTTATATATATATATATAAAGACTTTGTCTGTCCTTTGTCACCATGTTCGATAAAACACTGTATGTGTTTGAGATTCCGGGAAAATTTCTACTGTGTATTGAGAGGGAAATATGTTCAGGTAATGTTCCGGGACTTCATTTAGGATTAGTTCATTTAATAGGTTTTTGGGATGCAAGGTTAGTATTCAGAGATGAGGAAAAAGAATTAGAGAGCACTGGGAAGGCAAGTGAACTGGAATTGTAGTTATATTGGACAAACTAGGCTGGCCAGACTGTCTGCCAGATCGCAGATGGTCGTTTAGCCCCCCAACGAGACACAGCATCTTTGTCATCGTTTAAGCAGGCCTCACGCTGCCTACTCCATCACATGCTTCTCTCTTTCCAGCTCAGATTTTTTCGCCACTATCCGTTTACTCACTGAGCATTCACGCTGGAATGGCATTAGCATGGATTAATGACTGAAGGACAGTATGATGAAATGGTTTCACTAGCTGTGTTTTGCATGGATTGGATAATATCTGATAATTTCTGATTGGATGAGATTGGATACATCTGGATAAAATATTTAATCATAATATAACATTCTTGAAAGAGTTTTTTGCTATAAAAGACTACTGTGAGATAATACAAGCCAGGTATTTTTGACACCTGTGATTGAGTACTTTTTGTACTTTTACTCAACTACATGTATAAATTCAGGACTTATACTTATACTTGAGTAATATTTGCCCTGGGAATCTCTTCTTTTACTTGATTACCAGATTTGTGTACATTTCCCACCTTCTAATTGAGTGTGTGTATGTGTGTGGTCCCTGCGATGGATTGGCACCCTGTCCAGGGTGTACCCCGCCTAGTGCCCGAAGTCTCCTGGGATAGGCTCCAGGTCCCCCGCGACCCTGAACACAGGATTAAGCGGTATAGAAATTGAATGAATGAATGAATGAATAATTCTAGTACACAGATTCTAATCTGAGCCACTTCCTCAACCAGAGACACAGTAGATGAAAGTAAACGATTTGAGAGTTGTTCTCCTTAGTTTACTCATTAGGAATGGAACCAAAATTTCCCTCATGCACCATGTGGGGCAGACATGTGAAGGAAGAATATATGTATTCCGGCAAGAGCAAGACAAGTGTTTACCTGGTGAAGGTTTACATCACCTCTCTCTCCTTAGGATCAGATCAGAATTGTTCTGGTTTAAGGCATGACACATTATTGCGTTTGAGTTATTCTGATTATTAGGGTAATATTAAGGTCCATGTAAGCACGCCTAATGATCTCAACAGCATGGTGGTACTCGATGAAGTGTAATCAGTATCATCAGGTAACAGCACTTTTATAACATATTAGTGACTTTTTGTAAAAAGCAACCAAATATTACCATTGTGTTTTGTTTCATTTTAAGATCATAAGTAAATTTTGCCTATGTATAGATCCCGAGCTAAAAGATCACCGAAGTTCATGTGATTGTGATACAGCATAATTCTCACATAGCCCTTGTTCCTGTGCTGTGTTGCATTAAGCTGTTCAGCCTTCCTGACTTTTTTTCCCCTGACAGTGCTATTACATTATACTGTGTTCGCTGTTCCATTGCACTGTGCATGTGAGACATTACAGTGTGCCACCTTATTCACTGTGTTGTGTTCCATTACACTGTGTTGTGTTCCATTACACTGTGCTGTGTTACATTACCCTGTGTTGTTTTCCATTACCCTGTGTTTCGTAACATTACACTGTGCTGTGTTATATTACTGAATGTAGTGTTTCATTACACTGTGCTCTGTTATATTAGACTGTGCTGTTACATTACATTTGGTCACCTTATTCACTGTGCTGTGTTTTATTACCCTGTGTCGTGTTACATTACCCTGTGTTGTGTAACATTACACTGTCTTGTGTAACATTACCCTGCGCTGTGTAACATTACACTGTCTTTTGTAACATTACACTGTTGTGTTACATTACACTGTCCTGTGTTACATTACACTGTGCTGTGTAACATTACCCTGTGCTGTTACATTACACTGTGCTGTGTTACATTACACTGTGCTGTGTAACATTACCCTGTGCTGTGTAACATTACCCTGTGTTGTGTTCCATTACCCTGTGTTTTGTAACATTACACTGTCTTGTGTAACATTACCCTGCGCTGTGTAACATTACACTGTCTTTTGTAACATTACACTGTGTTGTGTTACATTACACTGTGTTGTGTTACATTACACTGTGCTGTGTAACATTACACTGTGTTGTGTTACATTACACTGTGTTGTGTTACATTACACTGTGTTGTGTAACATTACACTGTGCTGTGTAACATTACACTGTGCTGTGTAACATTACCCTGTGCTGTGTAACATTACCCTGTGCTGTGTAACATTACCCTGCGTTGTGTTCCATTACCCTGTGTTTTGTAACATTACACTGTGCTGTGTTATATTACTGAATGTAGTGTTTCATTACACTGTGCTCTAGGGATGCACCGATACCACTTTTTTGTACGAGTACAAGTACTTGCATTTCAGTACTCGCCGATACCGAGTACTTAATAAAAACATGATTTAAATTTACAGAAAC
>JAQQZS010000021.1:5839788-5853502 GCA_030068045.1 Platyallabes tihoni | reverse complement strand
CCAGAGAAACAGTTGCCAACACCAGTCGAGGCCAGAACCGTCTTCTATGTAGAGAGAATCATCCCCAGACACCAGACGCATCCCAAAGAGACACAGTAAATGTGATGCTCTTCTGGCTTTATGCCATGTTTCCTTCACAAAAAAAGTGATTCTGTTCGCTTAAACCACAATGAACAAAGTATACGGTATCTATTATTTTATGCAGTTTGGCTTTGGTTTGGACAGTGTGCCATTTTCTTACTTTTCCTTCTCCTTTAAAGGTATTTTGGAGAAAGACTATGATAATCATAATAATAATAATCCGTCTTGTTCATTCTGTGTATTTTCCTTCTCTTATGACTGTTGGTGGTGCTGTTGTGCTTGTTCTCCTTTTTAATTTTTTTTCTTTGATTTAATCACCACTTTTCATGCTGAGCACTACTAGTCGCCTCGTCAGCTCCAGGGTGGAGGGTTCGATTCCCGCCTCGGGGTCTGTGTGTATACATGGAGTTTGCTTGGTGGGTTTCCTCCTAGGTACGCCCCAGAGAGGGTGCCAATCCACTGCAGGCCACAAAAACACACAGGGGCATCGTATTACTGGCCCCTTAGATCCAGTGATAAAGTGTAAATGCTAATTTGAGATAATGCAGCAGCATAAAGATACACACGTGTTTGATGAAGAAGCAAATGCGGATGTAAGATTCATTCATTCATTCATTTATTTAATTATTATTAATAACAAGAGTAGCAAATACAAAAGAGAAAAAGCATAACATACAAGATTCAGGTGTAAAAAAACAAAACAAGAAATATTGTATTAAAGATATACAGTACAAGCAAACTTACTGTAACAAAATGATTTAATTTAATAAATAACAAAAATAGACAAAATAAAAACAAACAAATAAATAACTTAAATATACAGAGAAAATGAAATAACTGAATGGACAAAGAAAAAAAAATTAATGATCACATCCGAATGTCAAGACAGTAACAAAGAAGATTTGTGGTTTCCTATAAAGATTTAATGAGTGCGAGAGGTTTTGGACGATACTTTAGGAAGGGATTAAAAAAATTTAAATATAAAAGTTGACAGTGTGTTCAAATGATTTGTTACTGTACAAAAAAAATAAAAAATAGTTATATCCTAATTTTCAGGTTGTCGCTTCTTTAATCTCGTTAGAAATAGAATATTTGTATGAGATGTGTTTTTTTCCCGCCCAATTAATATTTCAATTATTGAAGCCCGATAAAATGTACTTTTTGGAACATTCTTGTTTAGAATAGTTTGATGTTTATGTTTATTGCTGCATTATCATCAGTGGTTGCTATGTAGGTACAACTTTATTGTCATTGCATAGTACAGGTTCTTAGCAACTAAACGGATCAATGGTCCTCTGTGGCGACCCCTGCGTGTGTATATAGCGGCACGGTGCCTTAGTGGTTACCACTGTCCCTTTCACCTGTAGGGTCGGGGTTCGATTCCCGCCTCGGGGTCTGCGTGTGGAGTTTGCATGTTCTCCGGTTTCCTCCCACCGTCCAAAAACATGCAGATAAGTGTAATGTGTGAATGGCAATCCGGTGTTTAGCTGCAATCCGACTATTTAAGTAAAGTAAATTCATCTTTTATACCACTTATCCTGTTTTGCAGGGGGCCTGGAGACTATCCCAGGAGACTTTGGGGACAAGTTGGAGTACACTCTAGACAGGGTGCCAATCCATCACAGAAGACACACACACACAAAACGGGCCATTTGCGAACAACAATAGCCTAATCTGCATGTCTTTGGACTGTGGGAGGAAACTCACCGAGCACAGAGTACATGCAAACAGACCAGAGAATTGAGCCCTCGACCCTGGAGGTGTGATGCCACACTGTTAACCACTACGCCACCATGCTGTCATCGTGTGGTGTATTACAGTTAAACGGTATAAGTGGTGTAAGTGGTTTAGTGGCGTAGTGAAAAGTTTAGCAGTGTGATGGTCGCAGGACTTAATTCTGCTGGTTCGGGTGCGAATGCTGATAATACTTTCTCTCAGACAGAAGGAGGTGAAACACTTTGCGACTTGGGTGAGATCACCTGGTATGGTTGGTTTATTTGGCTGATTGTACATAGTCACTAGTTCACATTTCACTAAGATGAAATTTCCAAAGTTATAAATAATCCACTTATTCAGGTGTACAGTATTCTTGCATCTGGTGTGGTTAACCCCGCCCACCAGGCGGATTCAAAGCTTCTGTGGGTTAAGCCCCGCCCACTCCCGCCTTGCGCTCCGCCCCTCTCTGCGCTACAGCCTCAGTAGCCGTTGACGGCTCTTGTAGGTGACGGATCGATTACATTTCTGTAATATTTTATTTTCCCTTTTTCATTTGTGTTCTGGGGGAAAACAGAAAGAAACGGAGTACAAGTAAGCTTCATTTCATACACAGTGTTCCCAATTTAATATTTTTTTATAAGAATTTTTTTTTTAATCATTATTATTGTTAGTATTATTATTCTTGAGGCTTGTTGCTGGCTCCGGATCTGGTTGTGTATTAGAGCTTTAGGTGATTATACACACACACACACACACACACAGGGGGCTGGCTAAAGGAGCTAGCTAGCTAAGGTTAAGCTTTATTCATAAACTAATCCCAGCGATAAACAACCTCGAGACGAGTCGGAACAAGACCAGGTCAGTAAACGGGCATTTATTTCTTATTCACGTTAGCATTAGCGCAGCTTCAGTGTGTTACACAGCTACAGGTATTACCTGACTTCTGGTTAACCACGAATGTGTGTATATACAGCTATATATATATATATATATATATATATATATGTATATGTATGTATATATATATATATAGTAATATTTATTTTTAGGTTGTATCTAAAACGTTTTAGCTTCAATACAGTCTGTTTATCCTGGCTTGTTGCTAGCATAGCACTGAGGTAGCACAGCTTTCCTAAACGTGTTACGAACACCAAAACTAGCACCAGTTTCGTGACTACACGATGTCTTTCAGTGTTTTAATGTGTATTGAAGTTAAACGGCGCATGTTTAATCCAAAAGCATCATGTTTGATGATTAACAGCTTAGCGAAAAAAAAGCTAACTTCTGAAACTTAATACGCGAAGAGGATTTTTCAGAGTGAAAACTTTGTAGTTAATACATATACATGTATGAATCAATACATTTATTTACTATTTGTATGTGTGTGTGTGTGTGTGTGTGGAAAACGGCGTTGAAGCAGGAGTATGGATTTGTGATGCGAGTTAGCATCGATGCTAACGGCCTTCAGCCGAGGCCGCCATTTTGTGTTTTGTTCTTCTAAATGAGCGTACGAGTCTTAATCTTATAAACTGATTATTTTCTTCTTTGTAATAGTAATTATTATTTGAAAATTTATTTTTGGTGTTTGAGAGTGTAGGTAGTTTAACACCTATTGTGTATTTACTACCAAAAAATACTATCGGCTAACGTTTAAGAAAATCCACTTCACTGCTCACTAACCTGCTTGTTTTAGCTGTTTTAAACAAATCTTATTTTTTAGTTTAGTTGTTTAGCGCACTGATATTATTATTATTGTTGTTTTTAGTATTATTATGAAACCGCTGGGGAGCTCCGAGGCCTAACCGCTAGCTCAGCAATGCTAATTCTGTTGTCTTTTGCTTTATTATACTGTTTTATTTATTTATATGTTCTTTCTTTAGTTTGTCACAATTAATTTGATCACTACGCATGGAGTTAATCTTTCTTTAATAGCTCTAGTTTAATTCTTGTGTGTATTGTCGCAGCGTTGCGTTTCCGTTAACGCTAGCTTGTTGCTAAGCTACACGGGTTAGGCCTTGAGTTCGCGCGACCACCGGCCCCCTCACGCGACCTCGTTTTCACCCTTTTTGCTTTCTTATTTATTTATTTTTGCTTTGGTGGTGTCGACGAGATGTGATTTTTTTTTTAAATAATTGAAAAGTGTTTTAAAAAACGTGTCGGTTTTGGATTTGGGATTCTGTAGGCGAGCTACACGGTGGCGCTGTGATGATGTAGGGCTCGTGCGGTCTGACGTAATCACGGTACGGTTAACGAGCCGCGATATTAAGTGACGATTTCAAAACAGTCCGCAAGGGAAAGGAAGAAGCGTTTATTGTGGTGTTTTTGAAGGAAGGCCGGTCTGGAAAGTCGGTTTGGCTTTAAAGGACAGAGAAATTGAAGAGGAGGAGAGAGAGAGAGAGCCATGTGTGATGCACCTTACAGAACTTCAGCTAAAGGTGCTGAGCGGTACTGAAAAGGAAATGTGTCGAGAAGAAAGTATGTGGGAAAAGAAACAAATGATGCAGGTGAAGAGTTTAAGAAACAGAACAAGTCAAGACAGGATCAGGAAAGGATAGGATGCATTAGATGTCTTTTAAGGAAGGCTGGTCTGGAAATTTGGCTTTAAAGGACAGAGAAGCTGAGGAGAGAGAAAGATATGTAATGAAAGAATTGTAACCAATATCAGTTAATGCAATATCGCAGATGGTGGAACATAAGAAGAAAAATCTATAGGTGTTGTGGATGCAACCTACAGAGCTCCAACTAAAGATGCTTAGTGGTACTGAAATATGAAGAATGAGAAGAAAGAGTAAGTGAAAGTGCCGGATAAAGCAGACGAAGAGTTCAAGAAACAGAACAAGTTGAGACAGGATCAGGGAAGGATGCATCAGATGTTTTAAGGAAAGGCTGGTCTGCAAAAATCAGCTTTAAGATCAGGGAGAATAAGACCTACACTTGGAAATAATGTAACCAGCCTACTGGATTCCAACCGCCATTAAACAACAATAAAGAAGAAGGAAAGGAGTACAGGGAAGTTGAGGAGAGAGTGAGAGACATCTATAGGTGGTGGTGATGCAACCCACAGAACCTCATCTGAAGATGTGAGCGGTACTAAAAGGGAAACGTGTCGAGAAAGTGTGGGGAAGTACAGGATGAAGAGTTCAAGACACAGGACGAGTGAAAGGATGCATTAGATGTTTAAGGTCTAGGAAATGAGGGAGAATGAGATCTACAGTTGGCGGAAATGATTGTAACCGCCATTAAACAACAAAGTAGAAAAAGAAAAAAAACAGTCTGTCTGGTGGAAGTGGTGTGAGAGGGAACATGTAGTAGAGAGGATGGTGTGTGCAGGAGGAAAGCAGACAGTCACAGAGCAAGGCGAGACAAGATCAGGGAAGGAAGCGTTTAAAAAATTTTCTTTTTCTGTTGTGGTTCAAGGAGGGCTGGGACCGGAAAATCAGTTTTAGGACACAGGAAGATGAGAGAGAGAGAGATTTACAGGTGGCAGTAATGCAACTTAATGGATTCCAACCGCAGTTAAACAACAAGGAAGAGGATGAAGAAGAAAATTGAGGGAGATTCTTCTGTAATCTGTGCATGATGTGTGTTCGCGCTAAACAAGTGTTTATGACTGAGGCGTGACATTGTCTCAGTCGTTTATTGAGGTAGATATCAAGAGATTTGTGCAAAGAAAAAAAAACAATCTAGACTAAATTTCATTCAAATCTTATAATTGGCGCTGACGTGGATTACTGCAGAATGACGTGGAGAAGGGTTTAATTAAATTTCCAGAATTTAGTAGACATTCACAGACACTCAAAGAATTTTGAGTCGCTGTTGAAAACAAGAGAATGCAATGAAGAAAAATTCACCTCAGAATGGAGAAGGTGCTCAATGCGTTACTGAATTTTTACAGGTTATAATTTGTATCTTTTTTTTTGTGTCCAGCATTTATATTCCCTCGTGCCAAAACACAGCGTTTCTGTAGTACAGCAGCTCTGTCCTCTGGCTCTGTTTGTGTCTGGTCAATTTAAAACTATTTAGATCGGATTGTGTGTGCTTTAATAGTTGTCATGTGTGATGCTTCTGCTTTGGTTTGATGATAATGATGATGAGCTTCAAACTCCGCAGGGCTGCTTCTAAATAACATTGGCTTATTTTAAGGAGTTGCAGTTGTAACGCTTACTCTGACACGTGTCTACATGCCGACGTTATATAAACTGGGAGGACTTCAGCGTACACACCGAATCAGATCTGTGTGGGATTTATTGCCGAGCAGCGAAACACACACCATCAACCCTGGTGTTGCCATGGCTGCGGCCTCTCTCTCTCTCTCTCTCTCTCTCTCTCTCTCTCTCACTATCTCACTCTCTCTGTCGGTGCACGCACGCACACAATGTCGTTCATAACACATCGCCATGGTAACCACATCTGTCCGGACCGTGTGAAAGTCATATTCAGTTTTTCTGTACGTTTACATCACGCACACATTGCTGTGGTTTTAGCCTTAATACCTGTGCTGCTGTTTGATCTGATGATATTTAGCTCAGTTGTTCATTCTGTCTGGGATTATGGGATGTTTGAGATTGTGTTCATAACACACTGTGTATATCGAGTGTGTCAGTCCCTTTTTTTTTTCACATTTGCGCTGAAACTGTAAGTCACACATTCACACTGAAACGTCTTGTCTGCTTTTAGAGTGCCAGTGAATCCACACATAAAATAAAAAGTTTAATGTCAGAAAAAGTTTTTTTTTTTTTTTTTTTTTTAAATTTTTTTTAGTTTAATAAATCCATCTAAGGAAAAAATAATGAAATGTCTCAGATATACAACTCGGGTTAGTTCCAGACAAGCTAATTTGTTTCTCAGGGTTTAATTAAGTTTAGCCGAATCGTTTGAGAAGAAAAAAAGAAAAAGCTACAAGGGTGGGTCAGAATTTTTCCGCACTCTGAATGTGAATGGAATTTTAAAACATATATATATTTTAAAAAAAGACAAATAAAGATATAATTTTTCTTGCTTTTCAATACACTTTGTTCATCTGTCAACAAGCTTTCTTATTCCCTTATTAAAAATAAATTTTTATTCTGTGCTGTGAGCCACCTGTGAATGTACCGCTGTCTTAAATCGAATCTAAACTGTAATCGGATCTTCTTCCTCATATGCCTCACAGAAAAGGTGAAAGTCAGATGGAGTGAGATCAGGGACTCACTATAGGGAGGATGTTTTAACACCTCAAAACATTGAGTGTTGACAGTGTGTACAGGGACGTGCCACCAACGGATATCAGTCCTCTGCGTTTAATCAGAAGTTTAGGCTTCAGCTCTTCACTGTAACGAGCACTGTTTGATTGTTAAACCTTTTTCCTGATAATGTTCCAATTCTGGCGCTTGAGAATCCCGGAAACCTGTAAGCAACAATTTTTTTACCTTTGAACTTTTTCTCGGACGATGGTTAAGGATGTTTCTGATGCCGTTTACTCTCAGGCTCGTGGTGACGAATCCGCCTCGTCACCTGTAATGATTCTCTTTAAGAAACTTTCACCTTCCTTAAAGTATCGCTACAAATTTTGTTTACAGATATCAAAACGCTTCTGTTTATGCTCTTCTGTGAGTCGTTTCGGCAGCAGGTTTAAAAAAAAAAAAGGAAAGATAAGAAATAAAATATCACTGCATGCTGCTCTTCTTCCTTGCAAATCACAGGTGGGGCGTCCATTTTTGCTCGCACTGCAGTTACAAATGAACTGAAATGTAACACGTTCGCACCTGCACAGCAGCGACCGGCGAGACAGTAGCCTTGAACAGAAAGCGCTGCTAAGACCAACTTTTAATATAACTCGAGTGCGGATCATTTTTGACTCACCCAGAACCAGAGGCAAGTGAAGGTTTTAGTTTATTGTTGCTGTTGAGAATATGCTGTTGAGTTTTTAGATTGATAATCATATTTGCTCACACATGTGGTTTTAATGTAAGCAGGAGTAATTGACTTTTTGTTATGTAAATAGAGAAGTGCTACTACAGTTGTGAACATTTTAATGTGTCCACATAATCCATCTAAGCTCTTATTTATTTATATATTTATATATTTTTTACATGTAAGAGCATTAGTCATTTTGATGTGTTGCATTAGGAATAGAAATAGAAACATTACAAAGCAAAGCGAGTGCATTCCGATAAAATGACTGTGATTTAGTAATCATGAGTGAGTCACAGATTAAAGGGAAACACAGCGTAAAATGTGTGGACCACGATGACACACCAAGGCACACGTGTGTGTGTGCGTGTGTGTGTGTGTGGAGCTGTACTGACTGAAAGCGACGAACACATTTCAGTCTCTCAGCTGGTGTTGTGTTGGTGGTAGAGAGTGCCGTTTTTTCAGGCAGTAGAGGGTTTTTCCAGTTCTCGTGTGGGAGGAGGCGGAGTTATCCGGGCAGCGACCACTCCCACCAAGGAGAAGCAGTTTGTGTCTATTCAGCGAACGCTGCATTCTTGGAGCACAAACGGGATTCAGTGTTCTTATGCGTGTGTAGTGTGAATCGATCTTTACTCATCCGATCAGATAAATTTTTTCCCCCCGTCCCTCCCATGATCTTTCTGAACTCTCAGACATCATAATAACGGACTCATGGTAATAATCCTTGCTCGGCATAGTTTTAGACAGGCTGTGTCTCGTCACTTGGTCTGTGTCTCGTGTCTCATCCCTCATCGATATTCAACTTCTTTCTGTAGTACATATCATGCTAATGCAGTTCCCCAAACACTTTAATTTCATTTCAAACACAGCTTAATACATTACTCTTAAAAAAACAAAAACCAAAGAATATAAAGGTAAGCCTGTATAATGTACAGTGCTGTACTGCTGTCTCCCGCAGTGCGAGAGTGTAAAATACTGATGTTTACCCCCTATATGTACTGTAATTTATACAAGCGAAAAACATTTTCTTTGGTCTGCGCTGTCGTTTTCTTTGGTTTACATACTGTAGGGTAAATACGGTAATAATTCGCCATCACAAGCCGCATTTTTTCACCCTACGGTCGCTTTGTGTTCTTTCTACAGTAGTAAAAAATTTATACTGTTATATTTTAGATGGAAATTTTGCTGCATTTATGTTCATATTTGTAAAAAAAAAAAAGTAAATTATATTGTTTTTAATATATATATATATATATATATTATATTTGGTTGTGAGGGGAAAATTCCATAGAACAACTGAGGTCGCAAGCTATGAACTTCACGCAGGGTCGACTGTACCTTTTGTGGATAAATGTT
This sequence comes from Platyallabes tihoni, assembly GCA_030068045.1. Classification (NCBI taxonomy): domain Eukaryota; kingdom Metazoa; phylum Chordata; class Actinopteri; order Siluriformes; family Clariidae; genus Platyallabes; species Platyallabes tihoni. Next base: position 5,844,457 of record JAQQZS010000021.1, on the reverse strand, counting down.
TTTAATATAATAGGAAATATATGTACATTAAATAAAATACCGACAAGCATGTTTTTTTTTTTTTTTTGGCATGACTTGCCAGAAGTCTTGAAAAAGAGAGAGAGAGAGAGACTGATTTCAGCAAATTTGTGCAAATTCATGCAAAGTGTATAAGAAAATAATCATGTGATCAACATCTTTTAAACTGCTGCCAAATTCAAGGTAAACTAAGCCTGTGCACGATAGAACAATAATTGGTTAACTTTTCTCTCTCTCTCTCTCTTTTTTTTTTTTTTAACCCGGCTGTAAAACTGTCAGCTTGGAAAACAGTTGTGTAAAGTACAAGATGGATCCACAAAGGTGTTCTTAGAACAGTGTGTCCTGATGTCATTTTATAACGATTTTTTTTTTTTTTTCCCAAACGGAATTAAAAGGCAGTTGGTTGGTTTAAATGTAACTGTCGTTTTAGTTTTTTGAGTTTGTGTGCTTTTTGCAAGTTTTATGACCATTGTTTTACACTACTCTGTCTCACATGTTCTTTCTTTCTTCCTTTTTTTCTCTCTCTCTCTCTTTCTGCCAGTCTCAGGGCTCACCATACTCAATGAGCGTGCAGCGCAATGTCAGAGCGCTCTGGGCAACAAGCAAAGGGGAAGGATGGCAAAACCAAGTATGCGTCTCTCAACCTGTTTGATACCTACAAAGGAAAGAGCCTTGAAGTACAGAAGCCTGTTGGTACGTATTTCATTTATTTATTTATTTATTTTGAAATCTTTTCAAATTTTACATCTCGAATATTACACTGCACAATTCTGGTGATGAGACGTCGTAGTGCGTCACTTCACCTCTGTGATTCAGTGAAAAATAATCTGTGGTGTGAAAGTTTTTTATGAGCATGATTTCTCTTTCTTTGCTCGTTAAGTAAAAGAAAGAAGAAAAAAAAAACACCAGCAGCTGTTAATCCTTTTGAACAACTATGAATAAAAATGAAACACCCTGTTTTTGTGCGTGTGTGGTGATCATCTTTTTCCCCGGGCGCCTGGGCTAAGGCTTTGTAATGCCCTGATCCCTCCGCCTGTTCTCATCCTACTTGATCACGAGCCAAATTAAAATCGAGTCGATCTAACGCTCACTACTTCTGTTCGGTTTAGGTTTCAATTCGCATCTGCGACTGTAAAGTGATATCTCGTTGCGTGAGGAAATTAATTGTCTCGTTAGGCTTTTCTGTTTTTTTTTTTTTTTTGGGATGTCAAAACGTTAAGCCTCGTGTTTGCAGTCTGACCTGCTGAATGTCATACGGATTAGCAACAATGGAAAGGGGAAGTGAAAAAAAAAAATATTTATTTTGATGCATGAATGGTCACCCTGACTCCAAATATTTTTTCATTAATTTATTTATATTTTTTAAATAATTAAAAAATATATATTTTAATTTGAAATATCCAAACTATAATTATTCATTTTATTATTCTTATGCTAGTCCTGTATGGTATTAGCAAATTATTTGGCAAGTTTTTTTTTTTTTTTTTTTTTTAGAATCGTAGCAAGATACAAAAATATTAGTAATATTGAATCGAGACATTTATAAAGTCATGATGCAGTAAGTCAGGACATTTGAGTTGTCAATTTCCGCAGATCCGGATGGACCATGGATCTACGAACTAATCTCAGATGTAGCTCACGTGTAAAAAAACAAAACAAAACAAAAAAAAAGCTGTCCTGATGGTGAATAATCCTAATTTTGGAAAATCCTCAACAAAACAGACTTCACAGTCCAACACAGTGTACTACAGCTCTGAGACAAAATGGCATCCATTCAAGCGTACAGTAAACACCATGTACCGTTATCCTCCCCTCGACGTCTTCCTGGGTTCCCTTTAAATGATGTCAACTCACCCCACTGCGATATCAAGGCAAGAGTCTCGCAAGAGTACCATGCGGAACCGAAACACCAAACCTGCTTTTTAAAAAAATTTTTTTTAATGCTTTACATTGTACATATGTGTCAAACTTGTGTCTGACTTACGAACAAATCCGGCTTACAAACATGCTCGTTCTTTAGTCGGGGACTTACCGTACTAACGAATCAGTGCCTAGGTATTAGAGAGGGCAGTAAACTGTGTGCTTGTTTTTTAACTCTCAGATGTTCGACTTTAATCCTTTCCTGTGTTTGGTGATGAGCTGCAAGATTACTCTCCTGTTTATTCAACTGGTTTAAATGAAAATATTACAATTGTGAATCCAGGTTTTTTTTAATATAATTTTTTTTATCCAGACTTGAACAAAGACAAGCCTTTGCAAATGTTACACGGTTTTTTATCTTGACATGAGAGCATGCTGCTAAGGGTTATCGCCGATTTAAAATGAGACTAAAATCTAATCGCAGGCGGGTACAGTCGGTACCTTGTAACTCCAGGGTTTCAGGTTACTGTCTGTGTGTAGTAATAATGCATACAGGTTTCTTCTCACCTCCTAAAAAAAATACAGGTGCGTTTATTGACTAGGATGAACTGCCCGAGGTGTGTGTGTGTGTGTAACATCCAGCGTTCCTGGACCAGTCTTTGCATCCACCTCAAGACAGATTAAATAAACTGTTGCTGCAAATCGAATGAGATTGGGAGGGAAGGCCCTGTCTTCTTCTCCTCATCTAACACTAGTAATCTCTCAGTGGGATTGGGGAATGAGAACCCATTCACACCAGAACCATAATTAATGTCTAAAACAAATATACAGGTTTCAGATTGATGAAGTGCATTAGTGCATATTTATGGTTAATGGATCGAGGTAAAACAAACACTAGTTACTGTTACACCAGTGGCGTAATGAAGCACTCCGCTGACGGGAAAAAAATAAAACCAGTGGCCTGGACACATGATACACTCACTCGTCCTAGTTGAACTCGGATCATTTTGTTCCAAACAAAGCCGTCTTGACCTATTCAGGATAAATAAAAAAAAAAAACATAATTTGAAATGCGATTTAGATGATTTGATAGTTTTCTCTCTCTCTCGTCTCAAATTGCTAGTATTTTGACTCCAGGACAAGTCAAACAGCTCTTTCTCTTTCTCTAGTTCTTCGGCTCTGCTTCACAATCAGGCTCGTCTCCCGTTTCTAAACACGTCTTCCGTGTTTTCTTGTTCAGTGCTCTGCTTTCAGGAATATAAGCGCGCGGTGAGACATCAGTTCTTTACATCAGTTGATTATTTATTCCTGCTCAATGCCTGAATAAAAGGAGATTTATATTTACTTCCTGTTGGCTTTTTTTCAGCTGAAGCTGTTGTCCAAGGTAAAGCCATTCCTAAGTAAGAAAGACCTTGAAAGGGTCACCCGTGCTTTTATTTTGTGTCGAATCGACTCTTGCAACGCCCTCAACGTCGGTATTAGCCAGGCTTCTCTTGCGTGACTACATACGGTGCAAAAAAATGCAGTGCTGCACGACGTTTATGAGGAATCGGATATGTATGAACACTTAACTCCAGTCTCCAGTTTGCTTCATTCACTTCGTGTGCAGATTCAAAGTGCTGCTGATTGTGTACAAGACATTTGAACAACTTGTATCTTATACAGTCTTACAATCCAGTAGGAACTACTCGTGGTTCCTTAATCAAGGCTAAAGGGTTAATTAAATTTTTTTTTTTTTAAATTTTGCTTTAGTTTTTAATGTTGATTGATTGATTAATTGATCTTACCAGGTCTTAATTGTAGGCTTTTTATTCAATTAGCAGCGAGACGTTCATTTAGTCTTTTACTTTGTTTTATTGTTTTAAAGTATTGTCTGCTATTGTTTTATGCTATTGTGTTTTTGCATTTTTTTTTTTTTGTCTTTTATGTTTATTTTATATTCAGAGTCACCAGTATTCAACAACTGTTTTACATTGACATATACTTCCTTTCACTCTAACGTTTCACCTTTGTGTTGTAGTTGCCCCTCGTCATGGCTTGCAGTCTCTCGGTAAAGTTGCCTCTGCACGGCGCATGCCCCCCCCAGCCAACCTGCCCAGTTTGAAGGCGGAGAACAAAGGCAACGACCCCAACGTCTCGCTCGTTCCCAAAGACGGCACAGGATGGGCAAGCAAGCCAGAATCAGCAGACCCAAAGAGGTAAGTCTGTCTAGTATAGGTTAAAGGTTAAAAAAAAAAAAAAAAAAGAAAACAGAATCGCGTTCTGTGTGATTTTTTATTTTTTTTTGTAATTAGTGTGGTTGTGTAAGAGACTTATCCAGTTATGAGAGATGGAGATGAAGTGCACCATGTAGACCTCAATAATTAGTTAATATTTGTTTGTTAAATGAGGTAAAACTCTAAAACCTTCCGTGACTCAGAGGTGTGATTAGCCTGAGGGTTATATGTGTGTGCATCAGCTGTTCTTAATGTACAAAAAAAAATATTCAACTTCAACCTCGACTTTGATCGTTTTATTTAATTGCACACTCAAGCGTGTAAAAAAAACAAACACATTTTTAAAATTTGTTGAATATTGGAATGACCAAAAAAAATTATTACCGCAGAATAGGCCTGGGCGATAAAACGATAAGTTTCGCGATAGACACGTGATCGATATCAATAAAAAATGTGTTCGATATTTTTTATTCTTTGTCGGAAGAGAACAGAGGTCGCGAAGCTAGTTTGGTTGCTGTCTGTCATGCGCACTCGCTCCGCGACCGGCTCTAGGACCCGGAAGTAGTACGGTCGCG
>JAQQZS010000021.1:5827462-5839688 GCA_030068045.1 Platyallabes tihoni | reverse complement strand
TGCTTTTAACTTTATTCCGTGTGCCCTCGAATGTTTCATTAGATTTGACGTGTTTCCCCCTTTACACGCAACTGCTGAATCCTTTCTTGTGAAATATAGCCATACTTTGACTGTTTAGTTTTAGGCATTTTAACGAAAGTTTAATTTAGCATGCTAAGATAGCGGTAGACCGCCTGCTGCCGTCAGAGCGAGTGTAACGCTAGCTCTTGCATTCTCGGATGGTCTCATTTCCTGATGATTCGTGCTTTTAATTTTTTTATTTAATCTAATAAACTTTTAATCTACAAAAATATATGAATCCAGAGAACAATACACAGAGAGAAATATTACAATCGACAGTTCAGGCATTTAAGTGGCACCGAAATGACGCACCGAAATTCGCGTTCTGTTTTGGTCCGGTACATACCGGTTATATAGGTACCGGTGCCGTATTGGCACTGGTTTTTGGTACCCAACCCTAGATATAAGGGTGTTTTCCATTTAAATTGAAACAAAATCTATGTTACCTCAAGCTCAGACGAATACACCTGTGAAAACCATAATATTAATCGTTCAGTAGTTTTTACATGATGCGTGCACAAACAGACAAACAAAAATTACAAAAAACATTTCTGATGTGTTTCATTACTCATCTTGCGTCCCCACAAATTGTTTTCATAAACATCTTAATTGTACAGACATGCCAACTTTAGTTTTATATGTTTAGATTATTTTATCATAATGTAAGCGAGAATGAGTAGAAAAAGTTGTTCTTAAGTTTAAAAAAAAAGTTATGATAATGATCATGTTTTATGATACTGAAAAGCGTGTACGTCTCTTATCCCTGCAGTACCGATGCATCGTCAGCACCGCAGCCGGAGTCGCAGCAGCCTGCGGTTTCACAGACGCCTGCGCCGCCGAGCCTGCCGAAAACCCCTCCAGCTCAAGAGGTGCTTCTGCTCACGGATTCACAAAACAGTTCCACATTCACTGCCTTATTTTAAAACCAAACAATATTCTAATTCATTAAAATGATCCGACAAATGGATTTGTCTGTTACTCCCGTGACGCACACAGCTTTTCACATTCAGGTGTTTGTGCTTTCTAGGCCCCAACTACAGCTACCGCCGCAGGGACAAGGTCATGGGCTCAGGCCAGTGTTACACTTGGAGTACAAGGAGATGGTGAGTTCTGGATCATCCAAAAACAAAATTGTGAACATTTTGTAAAGAGACACTCCAGTTTCAATACAATATTAATATTGTAGAGCCGCCTTCTTCTCCCCAGTCGACTTGACCGCTTTTTGTTATTGAATTATGTATAGCTCATGAGATGCCTTTTTAAAAAGGTGCCAAGCCCAGAAACAAACACGCAGATCTGCTGCAAAGCAATTTTTTTACTTGAATGATTTATAAACACTTTTAAAATTTTTGTCTGTGTTGCTTTTGGTACAGGTTTCATTTATTTTTTATTTATTTATTTTTTCTCCTCTCTGACATGAATACCTCACTGCTATAACGGCTACTCACTAACCCCCCCTCCTGTTTAGGTGGAAAGGGATCAAACCAACCGTCGCCATTCTCTCGCGAGGAATTTCCCACCCTGCAGGCGGCGGGCGACCAGGACAAAGCTGGCAAAGAACAGGCCACTGCAGATCAGTGGTATGGGCCAGGACCAAGCCTCCGCCCCCAGAGTAAGTACATCACGTTTTTTTTTTTTTCTTTCATTGAAATAGCTTTGATCTCCAAGCTCTTGTGCCCTGCTGTGTGAGGATGCAGATCAGATTTCAACATCATGAATAACCAATCCTTTCTAATCCAGATGTGACGAGTTGGCGGGATGGTGGGGGCCGCGGATTGGCGCCCACCATAGCTGGGGAGGGCGGCGTTGGAGGAGCCATGGGAATGGAGGGCGTACCTGGAGCCCCTCTCCTTCAGAATCCCCCCCATGGGCCACCTAGAAACCCGCCTTCAGGCAGCCCCACCCTTCCCCTCCCCCAGCCTCCGGTTGGCCCGCAGTTCCCTGCTTACAGAGGAATTATGCCTCCCTTTGTGAGTATCACACATTTTACAGCTTTCTGTCATTTGGGAAAAATATTGGTGTTTTAAACATCTACGTGAATTAACAGCAGTGTCATTTGCTAATGATACTACCTGTGGTGTTCTTGTACTTGCAGTGCCTTAGGTAATGTAGTAAGATATGAATTATGTAACGTAGATCCTTTTAAAGTCTCACTTAAATGCCGTTTATTACGTTTGTGCAGTGTTTAGCAAATCTACTTAACAACATTGGGGCGTGCTCTATTTGTAACAAAGTACAGCAAGTTTCTGACTTACGAACATTCTAGTTACGAATTTCCACAGATAAGAACGCACCGCGGTCCTACGTCAAGGTTCAAGGTACTTCTTCGTGGAAGTAGCTCACGTGTATTTGTATGAAAAACAGACACTGCAGTGCACCAGATACTGATATTTACAATTATATACAATTTTTTCAGTGTGTAAGTGAATGTAAATGTCTAAAGTCCAGTATATTGTATGTCTGTGTGCGGGAGAAATGAGTCGGCCTCACCGGTTTCAATGAATCAGTCCGGGAGCATGATGCTAGAAAAAGTCTGTCCTGTAAAGCTGTCTTGATGGTGAATAATCCTAATTTCGGAAAATCCTCAACAAAACAGAGTTCACAGTCCAATACAGTGGAAAACAGCTCTAAGACAAAATGCCCCTCACGATTTAAAGATGCAGAGACAACACTGTTACATTTCGCAAGGCTTAGGCTTTGTTAAATTTTTGTTAAAGATTTAGTCAAGTGGATTGGTATGCTTTACATTGTATATTTGTGTCAAAGTTGTACAAGACTCATTTTGTCCGACTTAAGAACAAATCTGACTTGCGAACATTCTCCTGGAATGGAACTTGTTTGTAAGTCAGGGACTATGTGTACTTGAACTAATTTTTTTCTGTTTCTTTTTAGATGTACCCACCATACTTGCCCTTTCCACCGCCGTTTGGTCCACAGGGGCCGTACAGGTTTCCAGCACCTAGCGAGGCCCCTAGGTAAGATTTAAATTTAATTCAATTCAGTTTTATTTGTATAGCGCTTTTTAACACTGATCATTGTCGCAAAACAGCTCTACAGAATCTGAAAATTATGGAAATGTATATGAAATGGTGTGTGGAACAAGTGGTTGTACACCCTACATAGTGCACTAGCTTTCCATTTAACGCTGTTTGGGATTCAACTCAGTAAGTTAACGGAGCTATTACTCTAAAGCTGAAATATAAAGGAAAACTTACTTTCCATGAGATCCATGTTTTATTTTCCCTCACCCTTGTGCCCACGTCCGCATCACAGCCGCCTCGTGTAATATTTGCTTGATTTGGACCTGCTATCGATTCCAGTTCAGCTTTCAACTCTTAACAGTTCTCTTTCTCTTTCTGTTTCTTCTTAGATTCTCTCGTTCACAGGGTGGGCCTGGAACAGAGGGGAGACCACCCGGTGGTCCCCGTGGTGACCTGGTCAAACGCCCCTCTATCCTAAAGCAGGATGACCTCAAGGAGCTGGATGAGCTAGACCATGATGGAGACGAAGGATGGGCTGGTAAGGAGAGTGTTAAATTTCCCGTTTAGTTTTAAAGCAATTTTGGATCCTTAATTTATTTGTTTATTTTTTGCTTTAATTAGGGGCGCAAGAGGAGATTGACTACTCTGCCAAGTTAAAGTTCAGCGATGATGAAGGTGAAGATGATGGGGACGAAGAAGAGGCTGAAAGCAGGAATGGAATTCTGTACGTTTCTCGGAAGTGCTAGATTGCATATGAGTGATTTATTTAGATGATGAATTGATTTAGAATTTTAATGCATGTTTGAACCGTTGGAAGGGAACACAGGGAGCAGCAGAAATCCCAAGACGGACCTGCTTCGAGTTCACGTTCCTGGACATCCGAGAGCGGAGGCGACGCGAGGCAGACACCTCCTGTACCCGCTGATGAGGTCACCCCAGCACCCTCCGGCAAGCCAAACTGGGCCGAGGAGGGAGGAAGCGGCTGGGGTGGTCAGACTAGTGCCGGACCCTACCCGGTAAGACCCACATGACACCCCCACCCTCTCCTCTGGAGGCACTGACGTTTATAGTCTATAATGCCTGCTCCCTGACATGAGCATGGTCATGGTGTTGAAACGCAGCATGTGTAGATAGATGAGCTTAGGGTCACATACGTTTCGTCCGTCAGCAGGAGCGGGCCTCAAACCAGTCAGCACCCCAGAAGCTGTCTGGCGCTCAGGCGCAGCAGCAACAGCAGAAGGGACCTACACCGCCTCCTTCAAATACCCAGCCTACCCAAGGGCAGGGTGAAGACGAAGATGAGACGTGGCGTCAGCGGAGGAAGCAGTCATCGTCAGAGATATCAGCGGCTGTGGAGCGTGCCCGGCGTCGCCGTGAGGAAGAGGAGCGCAGGATGGAAGAAGAGCGTCGCGCTGCTTGTGCGGAAAAGTTGAAGAGGCTGGATGAGAAACACCAGCAGCAGCAACAGCAGCCACAGCAACAACAACCGCCGCCGCAGCAGCAGATGCCGAGTGCTGCTGTCGATGTTCCTGTGAACAGCCCCACTCCTTCCCTCACAGCTTCAGCTTCTTCATCCAGCACCAGTCAGCCCCCTTCACCCTGTGTGGACACTGAGGAACCGCCGCTCGCATCTGCTCAGTTGGGTGGCGCTACACTGGTGATGACAGCTAATAACAGACAAAGGGCCGGGAGCAACAGCAGCTATGACTCTAATGCAGGTTAGTCTTTACTCATGTTCCTGAACAGCCATATGAAGACTCTTAATGCAAAGTGAAATTAATTAATTTACTTGACGATTCCTGTTATTTGTCCGTTTCAGAGACGCAGCAGGTCCCTCAGCCTCCTGCCCCTCAGCATCAGCAGCCTCAAGACGTCCCTGTGCCAGGTGAAGTAAAGGAGGAGCCTGTGTCAAGCAGCGCTCACGTTCGCAGCAGTAGAAGTGCAGAAGAGACAGTGAAGGTAGAGGCAATTACAGGAGGAACAGGACGGCCAGGGGGTGGAATGTCTGGCCAGGGCTTTTCCAAGTATCAGAAGTCCCTCCCACCTCGTTTCCAGAGGCAACAGCAGGTTTGTGTCTTTAGATGTTTTGTGTTCTATAATTCTCTGCTTTATGTCTAAATGGGGGAGTAATGAGAAATGGGTCAGCCTCAAGTTTCAGTGAATCAGTCCAGAAGAGCAATGATAGAAGATGTCTGTCCTGTAAAGCGGACCTGATTGTAAATAATCCTAATTTCAGAAAATCCTCAACAAAACAGAGTTTACAGTCCAATGCAGTGGAAAACAGTGTTGTCTCTGCAGTGCTTTGTCTCAGAGCTGTTATATTTGACATGTGAAATTCATTTCCATAGACACGATTAGGATTTTTGGTGATGGCAGTGTGGGGAAAGGGGACAGAGATTTAGTTATGTGGATTAGTATGCTTCTCATTGTATATTCGTGTCAAAGGCATACAAGACTCACTTTGTCGGACTTAAGAACAAATCGGACTTACGAACGTGCTCCCGAAATGAAACTCGTTCGTAAGTCAGGGACTTCCTGTACAACATACATTTAAGCTTGTATTTCATCATAGTGTGGATCTTGCAGAACCATTTCATTCATGTAATAGTACTGGTTGGATTTTGGCAAATGAGTAAAACGTTTTTTCACATAGGAGCAGCTCCTGAAACAGCAGCAGCAGTGGCAGCAGCAGCACAGCCAGGCTGCCCAAGTCCAGCTTCAGTCTCAAGCACCTCAGCAGGGCCCGACTCCCGGTGCCACACCACAAGCAGGCCCTAAACAGCCTGCTCTATACCCACCTGGTTCCATGGGACGCCCTCCGCCTCTGCCCATGAACTTTGATCCTCGATGGATGATGATGCCCTACATGGACCCTCGCATGATGCAGGGTCGCCCACCACCCATGGATTACTATCCGGCCAGCATGCATCCCACTGGTTTGTTTAAACGATTTAATATTTATACAGTCTATATTGTAGTATTGTAGACATTTACACTTTTGTCCCCCCCTTTTTTTTAAGGTCTAATGAGTCGGGAGCGCTCAGATTCTGGTGGCTCTGGCTCAGAGCAGTTTGATAGGCAGCAACATGGAGGCCCCCCACATCCTCATCGTTGCACACCACCCATGGATCCTAAACTGGCTTGGGGACCAGAGGTTTTCCCAGGGGGCGGAGAGCCTCGCACCTTGAGTTCTCCCTTAAGGCAGAAACAAGCTCTGGAGGAGGAGGACATGGTCAAAGGTTCCAGGTAAAGGCTTATTTTATGGTTTCAACATCAGGCAGCATGGGAATATGTATTTTTTAATAATTATCAACAGTGAAATCAGAGATGAGCGCTGGAGTTTAAGTAACACTTTAAAATGTAATCTTAACGATAATATTTTTGCCTTTCATGCTCACTAGGAGTGACACTCCTCCAGTGCGCAGTCGAGACGGAGGAACAGGTTCAATTCAGCCACCTATTGTGGGCGCTAACTCTTCTTCTGGCTCCACCGATCAGGCGATATCCCCTGTGGGGACTCAACCCGGCCATCACCAGCCCTTCTTGGGAGGTCGTGGAAATTACAGCAGCTTCCCAGATAATGCATCCCGGATAGTTTCTCATCCACAGCAGAGGGTTAATAGTGCTGGAGAGCATCGCGGCTTTGGCCATCAAGATGAAGCCCAACAGGGTGGCCAGCCGAGTCCAATTTGGGGCGCTCCACATCCACAATTCGACCGCAATGGCCGTGCTGAACTCACCCCCTTGGAGAGCAATCTCCATTTGCAGCATCATCACGCTCTTCCCCCGCATTACACTCTCCTTCCACACAAACAAGAGAATGGTAGAGAGCGGGATAGAGCGGCAGAGCCCAAGAAGCCTGAAACCTCTCCTCCACTTGCCCAGCCAGGCCTTTCTTCCTCCTGCTCCTCTTCTTCCTCCTCCTCTTCAGCCAGAGAGGACAGCAGTGGAAAGCAAGCACAACATCACCCCCCACCCCAGCATGAGCATGACAACGGACATAGAGGGGTCGGTGGACGGAAACAGGACAAAACGGGCAGTACCTACCCTCACACACAGCCCTCACAGCATCCAGTGCAGCACCACCACCACCCTAAATCTAACTCTCGTGGCCGGGAGCAAAAGACTGAAACTCAGTGGGGCCCAAGGCCCGGAAGCAGTAGTGCAAGTGGTGGACCTGGACATAACAGAAAGGGGGGCCCTGGGATGGGTGGAAATGCAGGAGGGGAAGACTTGAACAGTCAGATCGATAAGCCTCTTGTTCAGTCAGGAGGTGGGAACCCCAACAAGCGGATGGGTCCTATTAAGCGTCCTGTGCTGAAGGAAATGAAGAGGGAGCTTGGTGAGGGTGAAGGAGGAGAGAAAAACGCTGTTGGGTCTGCAAAAGATAAAGACCATGATGCCAATCAGGCATCAGCTAAGCAAGCATCAGTCTCCAGTTCTCAAGGCTCATCTGGACCTCCTGGTAAAGATGAAGGCGCTCCACCAGGAAAGCTAAGAAATGGTGGCAAGGAGCGAGGTGCCGGAGGGGGAATGGGTAAAGCATCCAAAGAAGGTGAAAACTCTGTCCATGCCACTGGCTCTTCAGCTCCACCTCGGAGAGTCAGAGAGCATTCCTTTGAGACAAGTGGCAATCCAGGGGGCGGTACGTACCATGCAGGGTCTTCCAGAGGAAGCCGATCGGGCCGTGGAAGGGGCGAGTTCTTTGGTCGAGGCAGAGGTTACAGGGGCAGTTATGCAGGCAGTGCACGTGGTAGGGCAGGGGGCAGAAGCAGCCGAGACTACAGATCCACTCCCAACAGCGGCTATCAGCACGGGTCCTCTAACCAAGACCATAAGAGAGAGGGATCATCTGGCAGACATGGCCAGGGAGGCTCTCAACCAAACCCTGGACGTGCCAGGAACCACAGCGAAACCCGAAGTGAGGGCTCGGAGTATGAAGAAGTGCCGAAAAGAAGGCGGCAAAGGGGCTCTGAAACGGGCAGCGAGAGTGCCGCTAGTGACCTTGCACATTCTGATAAGGAGGATCACAAGCCAACTACCAAGAAAGGAACAGGAGGAGAGAATCTAGGTGTAGGCAATGCATCATCGTCAGCACAACCAAGAAACACCCAGACCAGAGTGTTCACCCCTAGAGGAGTGCCGTCTCGACGTGGCCGGGGTGGAGGTGCAGCTGGAGGGGGTGTCTACAGAAATTCAGGCGGTGGAGGAGGTATGTCTGGCGGCAACCGTTCTGGGCCTGGTGGTTCTTCTCAAGGCATGTCTGCTAAATCATCTTCATCGGCCAGAAAGCAACACGCACCCCAGCAGCCCTCCATGATAAAAGAACATAGCCATGGATCTAATGGAGAAAAGAAAGAGAAGCCTACTGACCAGGTGCAGTCTCAGATCCAGGGTGCGAATGCTCCATTAATCTCTGGCCCTACAGTGCCCAAACCCGCTCAGTTGGGCAACGAAAATGGCAGCGTCCCCCAAACCTTAAACAACACCAATTCAAATTCCTCTGGACCCAAACCAGTTCTTTTGCCCAATGCGGATGGACAAAATGTTCTCCATAGAGGATTTGAGCGCCCTCCTCGTCGCAGGCGCCATGCGCGATCCCAACATCAGCAAGACAAGCCCCCGAGGTTCCGCCGGCTCAAACAGGAGCGAGAGAACGCGGCCCGTATCAACGGAAGTAGTGGCATAATCGAAGCCGTGGGTGGGCAACCGCAGTCTGCTCCTCCAGCCCAGAATTCAATGCAAGATGGAACGCCAAACGTACCCACTACCGCCGGCGTCGCAAATACAAATCACAACGTTTCCGCAGCCAACAACAACAATAGCAGCTATCTTGGGGGTGGGAACATGAATTTGAATAGTCACCACCACCACCATTACCACCACGGAAACTCCGGCATGCCCCATTCTCAGCATCACCATAACCACAACCAGACCGGTGGTGCCAAATCTCCAGACGTCTCCAACCACAACTCTGACCAGGCCAACGAGGAATGGGAAACTGCCTCTGAAAGCAGTGACTTTGCAGAATTTCGTGATCGGGAAGGTGGTGGTGGTGGAGGAGGAGGTGGCGGTGGAAAATCCTATCCCTCCTATTACCATCACCATCCTTCAGGAAGAGGAAGTGGCGGAGGGGGAGGAGGTGTCGACCGAGAGATAACTACTAAAGAATCTTCTGCCAATAAGAGGAGCTTCTCCAGCCAGCGGCCTGGAATGGAAAGGCAGAACCGAAGGGTCGGTGCCGGTGGCAGTGGTGGTCGAGGTCCCAGAGGTCCACCACCCAGTGGTGGACCAGGTGGTGTATCGGGTAACGGAGGGGCCAATCGGGGTGAGAGGCGTGGCAACTGGCCATCTCCCAAGAACAGGAAGTGAATTCCCCTAGCCCTTTTAATTTAGCAACATTTCAGATTCATCCTTCTTTTTCTCTTTGTACTTATCTCTCGAATTCTCATCCCCTAACATATTATTATTATTGTTATTATTATTATTGTACAAGATATAATCATAAAGCTGATGTACACACTCATTCTAGCACCCTTTGTTTAATGTTTCGTATCTTGTCCCTTTTTATTTGTTCATACACACCTTCCACCCACGCCCCAAGTTCCACTCCGATTAGACATCACGTTACCTTAATTAACCCTTCAGATATTAAAATAAAATATAAAAAGAAAAAAAAGTTTGCATATACAAGCACAATATGACCTCAAACTGACACACGGATACTCAACCTGTGACTGCAGTGTGTAGGCGGCCTACATTAGTAGCATGGATTGTAGTGTCTGGAAGTATTTATGGAAGGCCAATGTTTGTGATGTCCCTGTGTATTTATACAACGCTGGGGGGGAGGATTAGCAGTTCAGGATATTCTTCAGGTTGTATTCTGGGGTTAGGTGTGCAGTTACTCTTTTAATATGAAGAACATATAGGTTCTCCATAGGTTTGCTTTTGGTCTTTTTTTTCTGTCATCTTTCCTTTTACCTCATCATTCGGTTTACGTTAGGGTTTCTCTTCCAGGTCATAAAAAGCATTTTTCATTTAAAAATCAACATGCTTGTTGATTTATTATTATTTTTCCTGTGTTTCAGGTCATTGATAATTTCCAACCTATGAAGTACTAATGTTCTCATTTACTATTTCTAATATCACTGCTGTAGCTCCTTGTTCCTTTATTAACGCAAAATTGTTGGACTTCCTTCTCTGCTTATGCAGTTTTTGTTTGTTTGTTTGTTTTTCCCAGCAGGTTATTTGACTCTCTTAGCCTCTGTATAGTTCATCAATTCTATTAATTGCAAACAGAGTTATTGATTTTTTTTTTTTTGGACAAGCCAAGTATTCTAACTAGACTGAATTTGTGGGCTTTAATGACTTTTACTCTTCCTTTATCCTCGACGCCCACCCCACCCCCAAACCACACATCTGGGAACATCATTGCGTCATTATAAGCCTAGATCTTTCACAGCATGCCTTTACATTATCGAATCTTGTATTGATTATTTGAAGAAAAACCATTCAACTTGCTTTTCTTGTCTTTAAAATGCAAGGAGTGTTGCACTCCTAGAGCTTCTAATGTTTTTTTCTTCTTCTTTCCTTTTACTCTTTCTTTTACTCCATCTCCGCTGTGTTTCATGCATCTGTTTAGTGTCATATGGTTTCTTTTAAAACCAAAAATAGGCAGTAAGTATTGTGCTGCTGTTACATTTGCTCACTAGTTCTCAGAGTGGTAAAAAGTTAAGCGGTCTGATTGATAACCATCCATGAAGGTTCCCAGTATAACCAAGCGCCGCTTCATCTCAGTAAGACTGAATAGCAGACAAATCTCATCGCATCTTGTTAAAACATTTTTTTCCCCCACCACCTTAGAAATGACTTTCGTAAAAAAAAAAAAAAATTGTAAAGTGTTGCAAAAAGTTAAACGTTCAATACACCTACGAGACGTTGCGTGAGCAGGAATTGCATGTACCCGTCGAGTTCGAAATAAAATAAAATTCTACTAGTGCTCGACCGAATCGAAACAGGTACAAGGACACGCTCTTGTGTATTCTGACCAGCATAGATATTTTACTACTGCTGTAAGTTGGGGGTTTGTTTTTCTGGATATGCCTGTGTTTGGAGACTAGTTTAATAACTGAAAAGAGCTTATAAATGAAATGTACGTGTGTGTGTGTAGAGGAAATGTATGTATGTATGTGTGAGTGCGTGTGTGTGTGCATTATCTCTACTGTATGTATATTTTTTGGGAGGGAGGGAATGTGGGTGGGCAAAAAAGCAATTCTTTTTTTTATTTTTTTTTTTATTGCGGGACAGTTATCTTTCTTTCTCTAACACTTTTGTGGGATGATACTAGGATGTTTATACCGTGTTTAATTCTATACGCTCATGGATATGCATTCAAGTGTGTGTATGTTTATCCAAATGAAGTACTTGCAGTGAAAAATCATTTAAAATCTAGTCTCTCTGAGTATATTTTACTCTTTAGTTGTTTTTTTTTGTTTTGTTTGTTTTTGACCCCCCCTCCTGGCCCTCACTGACATTTTAGCATGAACACGTCCTCATTTGTACCTCGGAGAGCCCGAACATCATCAGCGGCTCTCTAATTTATCCTTTCTTCTTAACATTTAGCTATCGATGTGGTCATTATTGTACGTACCCATGTTTAATGAGTAAATAATACTACCCATACAAGTGTATTCCTGGAATACTCAAAGATTGTACTATACTTCCGATCGCACTAAGGTACCTGAAGTGGTTACAACGTTTATAGCATTTATGGTTTATTACTGGAACCTTGATATACACACATGTATGTATATTGGTATGTATCTAAGTTCGTCTACCCCAACTTACATTCCCAAAAAAAAAAAAAAAGATAAGAGAAAAAAAAATACGATTGTTGCCATTTTTAAGTTCATGGGAGCAATGTACAAGCAGAGAAGTGTCTTATTATAATAAAGTATACAGAGAAAAAGAGTTAAATAAAAATCTTTTTGTTTTAATGGATACTGTGTTGTGTGAATTTTTTTGGTGTGGATCATAAATTCTACTTAGAAGAAATTACTTTATTTTTATTTAGGCAAGGCAAGTTTATTTGTATAGCACATTTCATACACAGGCGGCGCGGTGGTGTAGTGGTTAGCACTGTCGCCTTGCACCTCCAGGGTCTGGGTTCGATTCCCCGGCCAGGC
>JAQQZS010000021.1:5782227-5799924 GCA_030068045.1 Platyallabes tihoni | reverse complement strand
CTCTAATCTGAGGTGCTGTTGTTACATTAATTGGTGATTTCTGAGGCTGGTGACTCTAAATGAACTTCTCCTCTGCACCAGAAGTAAGTTTTGGTCTTGCTTTCCTGGGGGAAGGTCTTCATGAGAGACAGTTTCATCATGGAGGTTGATGGGTTTTGCAAATACACTCGACACAATACTGTTCTTGCAAGAACTGTTCCAGAACAGCTGACCTTCATGTTTTAAATTAACAGTTCTTGACTCACATAATTCCAGATGCGTTATTTCATAGTTTTAAAATTTCATAGCTTTTATTTTAGAAAGTAGAAAATAATAATAATAATAAAATTGCATCTCAATCTGATCTGTGTTAAAACTTTCCAAAAAAAAAAAAAAAGGAATTTGTCCAAACTGTGATAGAAGCTGTAAAATATTGTGACATAATAATATGAATCTAATAATAATCAGAAAAACTGTTATTACAGAAAGCCAACGAGGCATGAGGCGCGTCTCTCTTTCCACTGGGGGGCGCTGATCACTGGGACTGACTTTCTCACAGGCCAAAGGCATGAGGGGACATTTTCCTTCTAGAAAGTAGCTCTGAAACACACACACACACACACACACACACACACACACACACAGTGGTTAAGGTAATGGTGTGTCTAAGGCATGTACACCATCACAACTTCTTTGTATCTTCAATGCACCTTCAGGAAGTTGGGACGTTGTTTCTGACACGCAGAGCGGACGTACATTCTCAGGCAGATGACGTTTCTCGCTGCAAGCAGATACTGGCAGATGAGCTTCAGAGGATTCACCGTGCCCTTTAGGTGCTGATGGCCTAAAATCACCAGACTGCAAGGAAAGAGCGTGTCACGTTCACACTGAAGAAAAGGCACTTATACAGAAGCCTTGTATAAGACGCTCACCAGTTTTCTGCGGACGTAAACGGCCCTTTCTGATTGAACGGACGCACTCTGACCACGGGGAGTAGCTGTGGGTAGAGGAACACCGGACGCGTTACCATCAACCAGGCTAAATCAGCTGGAATCTGAGAGCCTGCAAGACATCATACAGAAAAAAAAAAGTGTTTCACAGTGCCGGCTTCAAGGATTTTATCAACGCACTCTCTTTCAAAGAATAATAATTGTAGCGTTTCTATAGCAACAGCTAACAACGGGAATTGAATAAACTTGTTGAAAATGTTCCTATATTGAATTCTCATAAGCTGAGATTTATTTAACTGTCTTCAGTATAAAGACTTTTTGGAGAACATTTCAAGCCGCTTGTTTAAAAATCTTATTAACTTCAAGAAAGGAGGGAAAAATGAAGTAAGGGAACAATATGGTATTGGGGAACATTAAACATGCATTACAACGTACAAAATGAACAACATGATGTTTTTTTTTTTAAAACTAATGAACGTGTTTTCCTTAACGAAGCAAAAAAAATTAAACAAGACTAATACAACTCTAACACGAGTAACAAAACACAATAGTGTACTGAAAGTGTGTCATGTTATTAATTTAAATGATAAATACCTGATAGCCAATTTAAGTTTGAAAAAGTCAATGTAAAGCGAAACTTTCTCACCTGGGAACACCGGACAGGGGTCCTGAGAGTCAGATTTACGAGACTGATCCAATTCCTCAAGGAGAGTCACGGCAGCCTGAAGGTTACAGGCCCTGAAGACGCTGACGAATCCAGGATCCTTGACCTGGTGCGCCTGCTCTGCTTGCTGAGCGAAGAACTGCAGCTCTGACTGACAACCAGAGAGAGAAAATATGAAAGCGAGAAAGAAAAAAAAAGAAAAAAAAAAAACAATCTGTATTAAAAACGAGGGGCATTCAAGTCAAACCGGGAGAATTTCTGGCGAGTGAAGGCGTAAAACCGACTGACGTTTACAGTCAGTAAAATATTTAAACTGTGCAAATGTGTACTGCCTCATCATCCTGTACAGTCCTGAACTCGCTTTTCAAGACATTTCCACGTTTGAGCCATTAATGGAGTTCCTGGGAGGCCGGTGTTTCAGACATGAGGCAGTCATTCCAATCATGGCTTTGAGGTAAGGACAAAAACTTTCTACATTGATGATATCCAAGCACAAGTAAAACACTGGGATACATGCTTTAGTGTATCAGGGGGTTATATATAGAGAATAATGGGAGTTTTTTTATTCTTATAACTGTGTTCTGTTATTTTACGCAATCAAAATCCCGGCTTGACTTGAACACTCACTGTTGGGGGGAAAAAAAGCAATAATGATAATAACAAAGCATTAATGAGCTTAATAGTTGAAACAGTTCGAACTCATAAGGAAAGGTAAACATGGCATGGTGGTATTGGCATATTACTAAGATGACATCATAGCACATCTTAGTAAAATGACAGGATCATGACACGTTGGTGAAAGGTGTCTCACCAGGAACTGTCGAGCTGTGTGGGCCTCAGTCTGAAGAGCGTCCACTGACATGCTCAGCATGTTCACCTGAGTCAGGAGCTGCACATGCTGAAACACACAACACACCACCACTTATAACAGTTCTACACAAACACACAAGGGTCTAAATGTAAATAAATAAATAAAATAAATAACTGCTATGGTATAAAATAAACCAACGCTTTGGGACGTGACGTTCTTGTGAAACAGGAAACTTCGAGGTGTTTACCACAATTATGCTAAACCATCTATAAAAGTTTTGGAAGAAGGTGAGAAAAAAAAAAAAAACCTGTTGCATGTGCTGCTGGAGGCGGAGCTTCTGGGTGGGGCTTAGATACAAAGAGGCGGAGATGCTGGGCCGCTTAGCAGGAATGGACACGCCTTTACTCTCTAACAGAGCCTTACGCTTGCGGATCGCGTCCAGCTGCTCCTTCACTGTGCGGTAGCGCTGGTTCAGGATGTCCGCCAAAGGATCCTCATACCTACGCACACACACACACGCGCACACACATACACACACACACACATACACACACACACACACACACATCAGAGATGTTGCTTACTGCTAAAATTAAAGCTTTTAAACAATTTAATTATAAAAATTCCACACATATGTTTCAGGTAGTCCTGACTTATGTACATTCGAGTTACGAATTTCGGCAGATACGAACAGACCACGGTTTTACAAACATTTATAGAGGCGGACAAGTCGAGGAGGTAGCGGAGGTAACGTGTATTGTACAAAAAATAGACAGTGCAGTGCACCAGATATCAATATTTACAAATATATACAATATTATCAGTGTGAAAGAATAAAATGTCTAATGTCCGGTATATTGTATGTGTATGTGTGTGTGTGTGTGCGGGAGAAATGAGGCGACCTCACTGGTTTCAATGAATCAGTCCGGGAGCATGATTATACAGAATGTCTTTCCTGTAAAGCTGTCCTGATGGTAAATCATTTTAATTTCGGAAAAATCCTCAATGAGACAGAGTTCACAGTCCAATACAGTGGAAAACAGCTCAGAGACAAAAATGACATCCGTTCACACGCGCAGACAACACTGTTACATTTCGCATGCAGTTACGGTTTTGGCCACATGATGGCTGTGTGGGGAAATGGGAAAAATGCATTGCACAGATATGTATAAGACTCGCTTTGTCTGACTTAAGAACAAATCCCGGAACGGACCTTGTTTATAAGTCAGAGATTTACTGTATTTGCTTATTTGTTAGAGTTGAAGAGTTATTATTATTTCTGGACATTACACCCGTTTCTATGATGACATTATTTACTACAGATGGAACGAAAAAAATAATAAATTCAGTTAAGTATCACAAATCTTTTGTGTCGCATTTCTATATATATATATATATATATATATATTTTATATATATAATTTTTAAGTTTATATATGTTTGCATTTGAGGTGGTAAAATGTTGGAATTCCTTTATAATCCTACAGCTGGTGCACTGTAAACTATTCAAACACTGGCAGGAAGCGCAGCATCCTGTGTGCTGGGAGTGAAAGCCAAGTTTGTTTAGAATTGTAATGAGAAACAACAACAACAACAACAAAAAAAAGATATTGAATCAGGATATTTATAAAATCGTGGTAATTACAGAATCGCAATACAAACTGAATCGGCACAGAGATATCGTGGTAATATGGTATCGGGAGATCCCGGGTCGTTCCCATTAATACTCATCACACATTGTACTGGATAATGTAGTCGAGTGTCGTCTCAGTCACGACCTTAAATGTCTTTGTAAAGTCTTACTGAATCCTTTCCAAGACGCTGGGTAGCTCTTGCTGGAGATTGTCTTCGTCCTCCTTTTCCTCCTCTTCCTCATGACCTTCTTCGTCCTGACCCCCTAATTCATCCTGAAACTTTAACACAGGAGCACGCTGTTCGTTAAAGAGAGACACAATACCGACCGACATATACAGAACGTAAATGTTTAGTCGACTCTTACAGTGTCGAACAGCTCCTCCATCAGGTCATTGACTTCCTTCTCTGGAATAAAGATAATAAATGAGGGAAGACATTATGTATAGTGCCAGTAACACATTAATGCTAAAACATAGGCTACAACTTAAAGTTAAACAAGACCAAAAGAGTTGCTGGTAAGCTGGAATTTAATGCAGCAATAAAGCTTGGGCTTGGGACTGGAAAGGCAGCTTAATTCACACTTCTTTTATACTGTTAACCAAGGGAGGGATTCGAACACTGTCTCCTCTCTTGGTTTTCTTTATCACATCCTTCTGACAAGAATTTCCCCATTATAATCCAACCTTTCCACCATTTCGGATTACATCGTCGTTCCTGTCACCTGACTGCTTACATAATTTATATCACGTGACTATATTTTCTCCCAGTATAATCCTTTTTTCCCTGCTTTTATACAATGTACACTATATTGCCAAAAGTATTCGCCCGCATGCCTTCACATGCATATGAACTTGAGTAACATCCCATTCTTAATCCATAGGGTTTAATACTATGATGTTGGCCCCGCCCCCTTTGCAGCTATAACAGCTTCAACTCTTCTGATTAGGCCTTCCACAAGGTTTAGGAGTGTGTTTATGGGTTTTTTTTCTGACCGTTCTTCCAGAAGCGCATTTATGAGGTCAGACACTGATGTTGGATGAGAAGGCGTGGCTCGCTTTATTACTCACTGGTGATGCGCACGGCCTTGTCGTTCCGGTAATCTTCCACGTCCGGCTCGTCGATGTCAGCCAGGAAGTTGTACTCCGGATCATCTTCATCATCGCCCTCCTCTAATCAGAGACACACAGAGATGGTCATCATGTGCCTACGGTAGGTGATCACTAACAACAAAAACCCACCGAATGAGACGCGACCGGGCACCTTCATTCTCCACGTCCGAGTTCATGAGGCCCTGCAGCCAGTACGTCCACTCCCTGTCCTCGGGGGCGGAGCCAAACTCGTACATATCCGGAGTGATGTCGGGGGCGCGAAGCTCCGCCTCTAAGCGACCCAGAGGCACGTCTCTCAGGGGCCGCTTGGAACGGGTGCGGAAGGCCATCATGCTCTCTTCACCGTCCACTCCGCTACTGGTGAGAGACTGAGAGACAGAGAGAGAGAGAGAGAGAGAGAGAGAGAGAGAGAGAGAGAGAGAGACGGGGTTTGTTAATGAGACAGAGAAAATAGACAGATAACAGGAAAAAAAAAAAGAAAGTGACCGCGAAAGAGGGACGTACAGACAGAGACAAAGAGGAAAATAAAAAATAGAGAGAGAAGGACAAGACAAGATAGACAAGAAGAAGAGAGACAAGAAGGAAAAAAAGAGAGACAACAGGAATGAACGAGAAACAGACAGAGAAAGAGAAAGACAAAAAAAAGAGAAAACATGATAAAAACAGAAAGAGAGAGAGAGACCATGAGAAAGTCAGAAGGAAAAAGACAAACTAATAGAAAAAGAGACATTGAGAAGGAGAGGAAAAGACAGAAAGAGGGACATAAGAAACAGCAAGACAGAGTGTTATATATATGTGTGTGTGTGTATATATATATATATATATATATATATATATATAGAGAGAGAGAGAGAGAGAGAGAGAGGCAGAGACAACAGGAGACAATGAGAAAGCGACGCAGAAAGAGAGAGGTATATAAGAAGACAGAAAAAAGAAGAGAACATGGAAATATGAGAAAAAAGAGAAACGAGAATCCTGAAGATAAAGACACAGAGAGAGATGATTAGAAAAAGACAGAGATGGGAAAAAGAATGAAATAATGAGACAATGAGATAACGAGAGAGAGAGAGAGAGAGAGAATGTATAAGATAAAGACAGAGAAAGTCAGAAACAGAGACACAATTAGAAAAAAAGACAGACACCGAGAAGGACAAAAAAAAAAAAAAAAAGAGTGAAATAATGAGAAAGAAAATGGCAATGGAGAGAAACAAAGAGAGACACATTTCCCACAATGCACCGCAGGACGTGTGTGTGAGTCACAGCTACCTGGTAGGAGTCCATGCAGTCCGAGCCGATGGCCAGCTCCTCGTCCACCGCGTGGAGTTTCTCCATGAAGCTGCACTCTGTCTGGGCTCTCGGGGGCTCGGGGCCCTGCGGGGGGGGAGGGGGGCCCATGGGCACAACCGCCATGCGCTTCTGCAATGACCTGCGCGAACTCTAGGGGGAGAAACAGGGCAAATATTACCACCTCTACCTGTCCGAGAGAACGTACCCTACACCCTGTGTGTACAGAGTGCTCGGATCCCGATTCGATATTTAACTACAAAAAAAATTTAACTACAGTTTAGCTTGTACGCTGTGCTGTGTGAATATGGCACCACCTGCAGGATGGTAGAGGAACTGCAACATTTTAACCACCTCAAAAGCAAACGTATACAAACATGATGGATCTATTTTCTCCCACATTTCTACTAAATATTCTGATAGATTATACAACAGATAAAGTGTGTGTGTGTGTGTGTGTGTGTGTGTGTGTTACCTGTCTGGGGCTGCAGCTGTTTTCCGCATCATATTCGCTGGAGGATCTGTTGAGGTTTAATCGTGTGCCACGTGGTGACGATGCTGTGCTCTCCAAATCACTTTCCAGAAGTGTCTACAACACACACACACAAACACACACACTCCTCGTAGTTTAACATATACATACACATCGAATCAAAGGTGTGGATGAACTTTCAAACGTCAAAGTGAATTCGGTCGTACCTCCTCTGCCGTCTCGTCCTCCTCCTCTTCATCGGGGTGGTACTCTTCATCAGACGAGTCCTCGTCCTCTAAAGGAATGTCCACAAACTGCGGAGCCTGCGAACATAATCCAAATTAGCCTTCAACGTCCTCTCATAAAGTCTTCCTCAAGTTAATTTAAGTCTCATCTTATATCTACCTTTAACTTGCTCGCCTTCTTGATCGGTGAGATGTTCCAGGTGGGGATGACCTACGAGAAAGAGAAACTCGAATGAGTCACACCACACAATCTATCTCATGAAAATAAAATAACTCTAAATAAATAAATAGTGATACAGCCCAGTGTGATTATTTAATCGCAATAGGCTGCAATTTTTTTTTACAGGTAATAACGCGCCTAGACGGGAATTTTGTCAATAGTTTGTCAATATATATTTTAAGGAGACAAATAAATATTGGCAAACAAAAACAGAATAAGAATGAGGGTTTATTTGATGCTAGCCTAAATACATAGGCTAACACGATATATCACAATTTTATATATCAAAATTTATTATAATTTTTTTATTGTACACATATAGTCACACTCTTAGGTAATGAAACATTAGAGAAACATTAGGATTAAAAAAAAACATTAGGATTAAAAAAAAAACATTAGGACGAATTATAGTATCATCTAACACATTTTGGGTTTATAAAACAAATTTACATAAAACAAATATAACAAAAATGTTTGTTTGTTTGTTTATTATATGAAGGTGTGCAATGTTGGATAGATATTATCCTGTAAAATGTGTTTATTATTTTTTTTATTATTACTATTATTATTATTATTAATGTAGTTTTCATAAAGGTAAAAAAAAAAAGTGCTTTCTATGTTTTGAAGAAAAAAATTCCTTCCAAAACAAGTGATTCTCTTAAAGGGATAGTTAAAGGGGCGGTTTGTAATTTTTATAGCAAATGGTAAAAAACATTTTGCTGTGTCACTCTGTTAAAGCTAACAGTAACACGTGAGGGAAAAACTAAAGCGGGAGTAAAAAAAAAACTGAGCATCATCACTGTCCTGACTTGTGGGTAGAGCTAATTTCAGGGCCAGAAAGAGAGAAAAAAAGCAAACAGGAAATGAAGAAGACTTTAAGGAAATGAATTATGCAATATAAAAAAAAAAAATCAGCTTTGCATTGTATTGTCAGATGTATCTTTGAAGTTATGATTTGTCTTTTTGGCTAATGTTACAAACTGCCCCCTTAACAGAAACTCATCAGACGCACCACTCCTTTCTCCACCACCTCCTTCAGTTTGGACCGCGTCATCTTCGGCTCCTGGGAGAGATGGAAACAAACATGAGTGGAGATGAAGTTTAATCCCACCTCCTACATCCGAAGAACAGATACTCACAGCTCCCTGAGCCACAGATACTCACAAACACAGGAACAGGTTCGGTCTCGTTGATGGCGGCTTTCATCATCGCCACGACGTGCTCGTTAGTGATCACCTCCTGCCAGGAAGATTCCATCAATCATCAAACCTCAAACCCATCTCGACAGATTTCTCTTGGTAATATTGAATGAACCTAAAAAGGTATTTAGTGTAAATGCACTCACGTGTATGATATTGCGCACGTTGGCTGAGGTCAGGTTATGCTGCCGTGACTTGTTCTCCAGCTCCCTGTCCAGCTCCTGGTCGATCTCGACCTCTGGCTGGAGTTCATCCTGACTCCGGGGTCCTGCTTCATCACTCGTCTCTCGCTTTCTCTTCATGCCACCTTTAGCTTTCCCGCTTTGCTGAGGACAGCTCTGCTTGTTGTCTGAGAAGAGGAAAAGAAATTAAATTAAACGTTACAACTGATCTTGTACTGTACGATAAATTTTAATAAATCCGTATGCTGCTACAGAAAAATAATCAACGATGTGAAAAGACATCCTGTCACGTGTAAGTACAACTGAAATCAAACACGACTCGTCTTGTTACAGAGAAATCAGAAAAATTGGAGGAATTTTACCTCAGACTGTTACAAAACACTGAAACTGGAGACTCCTTCCATTTATTTTCCAATAAACCTTCTTATAAATCTCCTTTGAATAAAATTAAAACTAAGGAATTAATCAGATCAGGAACTCACTCGCTTAAAACAATGCACTGGATTAAAAACATACCGTCGGTGATGATGAGGGTCTTCTCTGCTTCATCATCTGATGACGAGTCACACTGAGCTTCTGTTAAACAGACAGACGGAGACAGAGAGAGAGATACTGTGTAACAGTGGCCACTTTATTAGATACTCATACGTCAGCGGTCCAACATTTCTGACATTAAAAGATGAGTGTGTGTGTGTGTGTTTGTGCGTGCGAGAGAGAGAGAGAGAGAGAGAGAGATGCTGGTGATAGTAGTGCATCAAGTTCAGGTTCAGCGGCATAGCGGTTTCTTATGCTGTGTGTAAACTTTATTAGAAACACTTATTACTCCAGCATTTCAAGATGTGCGAATGTGTGAGAGAGCAAAACAACGGAAGATATATATGAGCTGGGGTTCAATCTAAGTGGCCATTTGATTAGATAAAATGACCTTAGTGGTCCAGGACTGAATCCATAAACAGAAAAGCATTGTGTGTGTGTGTGTGTGTGTGTTCAAAGAACCCAGTCACTAAAATTATTCAAACTTCCCATCACTAGTGTGTGTGAGTGAATGAGTGTGTGAGAGAGAGACACATGACTCTACACTGTACCAGGTGTGGTGTGGTGTGTGAGTGAGATCTACAGATGATGTACAGCTCTACACTGTGTGTGTGTGTGTGTGTTTGTCCTCACCGTTACTCCTCCCGGTGCCTCTGGCGGTCTCAGGACTTGTGTCCGGTCCTCCTGATGGACACGGGGACAGAGACACACTGACAGTGCCGGGAGGTTTACATCGGGAGGGTCCGACTCTCACATCGCCCTGTCTGCGCCTGACTGAGGGGGGATTCATCTCCAGTGTACCGCTACACCTCCACACAGCACCACCGGCATGGCACGCGCGCACACACACACACACTGCTGGTGTATCTCTATAACCCCAGGAGCTGAACGTGAGCCCCAGTCTATAACTCACTGTGCGTGTGCGTGTGCACGCGAGCTCCTAGCTTAGCTTTAATATCCTCACTCGGCTTTATTTACACCTAACACACACCACACAGTAACCTTCCCTTATCGAAAACTACTGCTAGATTTATAATATAAAAATCTATTATTAATAACATATGTCCGTGCCTAAGACTGAATCTACACTCTGATAATAAACTAAACTCTTATTTACTCCTAACACTTTCATTCTACGCGTCAGTTGGTTACCGCGTGGGCGGGACAATAATAATCCGTCACATCCGGTTTACGTCGTCAAAGTAAAAGTCCTGGCTCAGCCTGTATACAGCGTATATGCAAAGTCACCCTCCCAAAAAAATTAAACACACTTTAGGAAAATATATATATTTTTATATTTAGCTTATATTGCTATACCTTATATATATATATATATATATATATATATATATATATACACACATATATATAGGGTAACGTTATGATGATATGATAATATTATTAATCTTATATTAATATAATATACATCATACTATCTTTCCTTTCCAGAATAATCTCCAGATACTGTATGCTAATGTGTAGTGAAGCGTATTACAGTGTGTTTTCAAAACAATGGTAACCATGTAGAGAATATTATTTTAATAAATTGTTTCTTATTTAAAAAAAAAACAAAAAAAACAGTATGTATGGAAAATGTGTATATATGGCGATAGATAAAACTTTATTGTTATTACATAATAAAGGTCCTCAGCAACAAAATGCAGTTTAGCATCTACCAGAAATGCAAATAGTAGTGTATATACTGTACATGAGTGTGCAAATCCTAACTCTTTAGCATACCAAGACATCTTGGACAATGCTATGTTTCCAACTTTGTGGGAATAGTTTACAGTCAACATGACTGTGCAAGCAAGGACTATAAAGACTGTGAGGACATGGTTTGATGAGCTCAGTGTGGAAGAACTTGACTGGTCCTAACACAGACCCCTGACCTCAACCCCATCGAGCACCGTTGGGATGAATTGGGATAGAGATCGCAAGCCAGGCCTTCTCGTCCGACATTAGTGCCAGACCTTATAAAGGCTCTCCAGAAAGAATGGGCACAAATATATTACACATAACTAACTACTGCCGCTTATTATTATTATTATCATCGTCATAAGGTACTCAGGATCAAATCAAAGATCAAAACAACCTGATCAATATTTTATATCTGTAAAGTTATTTAGATCAGGCTTATATTATGGCCAGGTTTAACATAAATGTGTGATAGGGTGTGACCCTCCAATACATGAAGAACTGGACTGAGGCCTAAATGACTCATTATATAAGTAGTGCACTTAAGGCACTTTTAACTCTCAAAAGCATAAAAATTATTTGTTTCATATCTGAGTAGCAGGGGATCTGTAATCCTGGGAACACAAAGGATGAGTTAGCATCATGAACAGACACATTCATACCTATGGGTATGAATTTTTGCCATAAAAAATGGGCCACACACAAACACACTAGCACATAGACTACACTAGGTATGAATGGAAATGGCTTCCAAAACCCACAAAGTGCACTTGCCAATTAGGGATTTGTTGTTGATGATTATGATCACCTGAGCCTCATTTATAAGGTGGCTTCAAAAGCTGAGCACAGGAGCTAGAATTGTTTGGCAAACCAGTCAGTAATTTGCTGTGACCTAAAGTGGGTGAGTTTTTCAAGGCCTGGAATTTAGTTCAAAATGTTTGCTTTTGGCAGTAATGGACAAAGCCCTGCAGTCAAGATAAAGCCCTGGCAGAATGTACCACTAACGCCTGGAAGAATACCAAGCTTTTACATTCCTTCAAGCCTTCATCTGAGTGTTTCTCCTCGATTCAGGAAACCCAAAGACACTGATGAGTATCGCCTTCTGTCTTCCAGCAGCACAGAGACCTCATCTCCTGGCTCCCAGTCTCCATCAGTCTCTCCACGCTTTCCTATCAAGCTTCGGCTCACCCCGCAGTCCAACAGGAAACGTCGAAAGGACGCGTCCGACCCGTCTACGAAAGCCGCGATGTCCCTGAAGCACGTGGAGAAAGTCACGACACCCTATGGCTTCCGCACTCTGGCCGCCAGCCCAAACGTGAGTAGCAGGGAGTCCCTGTTTCACAGACGGCGCAGAGGAGACGATGGGTGGCAAAGTCCTGGACTCTCGCATGCCTTTCCAGAGCTCAAAGACTCTCCCGTGGCCGACATCACGGCTGAAGAGCACATGCTGAGCCCGGAACCGTGCTGCTCTGCTCAGACGTCGGAGAGAAAACGACTACAGCTGCTTTTGAGCAAGACACAGACTGCATTCAAGAGCCTCACCCCCAAAAACAAGAGAAACAATGTCAGGAAAGTACAGGATGTACTGTAGGGTGAATTGTCTTCAAGTTACAAACCCACCTTGTTTTAAAATGAATTTTTAATGAAATTAATAAAACTGTTTTTTGTGTTTTGAAATTGTGGCTTTGTTTCCTTGTGGTTATTGGTTTTAATGGTAAACGTTTGGCTTTTTATTTATTTTTTTTTTTTTGCCTTTCTGGTTGAGCACTGCCCTGTACAATGGGGTTTTCCCTGAGAAACGCTGTAGTGTGGCAGTGTTCCAATCGGCTTGAAGTTTCCTTCAAAGGATGCTGCAGTGCATTCAGCCATGTTAAGTGTGATTGCTAACCGCAGGAACCAAAACTAAGTTCAATGGGAACTGTGAAAGGTGCCTCTTTTTTCCACCAAGGCGGTTCAAGAGCTAGTTCGGAGTCTGTGCCCAATTTCTAACCAGTTTATTTTCAGACGGCCAAAGCACCAGCCCTCATACAGAAAAACCGGTTTCATGGTGGCCCCAAAATTTTGCTGGGCTGGTGGAACAAAGAACCTTTCGTCAGGGGCTGTAGCACTTTGCCAGAACTAAATGTGAGATTTCCTTCAGTCATGAAAAAGGATTCATATAGAATTGGTAAAGACATAATATTGATACATTAAAATGAAAATCAATAAATCAGTGCTATTATATAGGCTAATCTGTAAAAAAAAAAACTGCACAATATTTTCTCTGTAAATCTTTAAAGAGTTGGACACATTTCAATATTATGTAGATTTGTTCCAAGAAATATTTAATATTTTCCATAGTGTAAAATTTCCACAGTAACTGGTACCTGAGGTGTTTATCAGGGTAACCCGGGAGTAACTGACATCTGCGCTTGTGATTGTCGCAGGGTGTTTCGATTGGTGGAATTGTCAATGGAAGTTCCCTTAACCGACATTCCCTACACAGGGAGCAGGAATTAATAAGCACTTTTTAAAGTACACTCTGGAATTTGCCCGATTACTTTTTTTACACCATTTATATCCTCTTAGGCCACCTCAGGTACTTTAAGTGTAGCTTAATACTCAAGATGTTGGTCCCAGGTTTAAACCCTAGTACCACCAAGCTGCCACTGTTGGGCCCTTGAGCAAGGTCCTTAACCTTCAAACTGCTCATATGTGTAATGAGATAAAATGCAAGTCGGTCTGGATAAGGGTGTCTGGAGAATGCCGTAAACGTTCAATTCCTTATCTTTTTTACAAGCATGTTTACTGCAAAGGCTTGATTGTGGTTTTACACAAATCATAGGGAACAAACACACCAAGTTAAAGCCTCTGCTTTCAAAATCTCTGGCTTCTAAGTACACTGTGTGTCAAGGTATCGTGTGCACAGTTTCATTTTAAAATCAAGAAGATAAACATCTGGAGACATCTGGAGATTTCCACACCTTAAGCAGAGCCAGGTTTCCACATCATTCATCTCTGGTTTAAGCAGTTTAATCCGACATTTACAAACGTACGATTAATTTCAAACTCCACAAACCATTTATTAAAGACCAAAAGTGTTTGTCCCTGCCTTTTTTATTAATATCATAATCCTTTTACATAGTTATGATTTTTTTTTATGAAAATAGGTCAGTAGAAAGCATTTTCTTAAAAAGTCTGTCATGTCAAGTCCTCTGTTTTTTTTTTGTTTTTAACAGTCCAATTTCTGCACCTGTGCTGTGCAATCGTGATAAAAATCCATCCAGGAGGAGTGTGGTCCTCCCTGTAAAACCCCCAGCGCCGCCTCCGTTGGGCCACGACATCTGATGAGGGGAAATGGGGATTTTATAAGGGACAAAGCAAATGCTTGTTCATTATCAAATAATAAAATGCATCTTCTGCGGGGTGGAACACATCCGCACGTTCATGACGAATGCTGTAAATCATCTCCCCGGTGTAGTCTACAGGGTGGGATTTTTTAAAAATTGTTTTAAATCTCCCATTATGTTTAAGCACAGCGATTGGGAAAGTGGGGTAAGTGGATCGATGAGTACAGAGACACTAAAGAATGACTCGTGTGCAATTTTATCCCCCCCCGTCAGTCCATCCCAGTCTGGGGAGGCCTGTGAAGCTTATCAGCTCCCACTGAGCCTGGGTCACGCTCCCAATCCCCAAGCAGCCAATCACAATAGTGCTGAGGGAAGCTAAAGGGTGTGGCCTTCCTGGCTGGGCTCCAGGCAAAGTCCTAGGAAGGAGGATCCAGTGCTTCCTCTCTCATGAGTGGTCAGAGCAGATGACTGGCTGGTGGTTTGTTCTCCAGTGATGTCACACTGGAACGGGCATGGCTATGGAAATGTTGGGGGGGGAGGAGGGGGGGGCATGTGGAGAAGGCGTGTCCTCTCAGTCACTGTCCGAGCCTACGGCTGACGAGCCTTTTCGTTTCCTCTTGGGTGCTTTGGGTTTGGAGTCCTCTTCCTCCTGCGGTTACACACACACACATTTATTTATTTAGGTTTTAATTTGGATTTCCATGCAAAAAATATTTGAATTGCAGCAGGATATCAAGATTTAATCTAATGATTTAAAATAACCAATTGAAAATAATAATAAATAAATTAACATTTAGGGCGCTACGGATCTGATTGATCTGAACAGACTATTAGTATTAAATAATAATAATAAAAAAAATTCACACAATATTTCAGAGACAGGAACTCACTGAGGCGCTGCTGGAGCCGCTGTCGTCCTCGTTGTTGGCTGGAGGCGCCGCGCCTTTACGCGAGCGTGGGGACGACGCCGGAGCTTTGCGCCGAGATTTGGGCGGCTTCGAGGAATCCTCGTACTCCTCGGCCAATGAGAAAAGGTCACTGAACCTGATGAGACGGGCGCACACACACCATACAGACACTTCGAGATTAACTATACTGTGAGGATCAGAATATAAAAATTTACTCTTCATTCATTCTTAATTCTCACAATTTTTTTCCCTTGTTATTATTCTTCTTGTAATTTTCCTACGATTTTCCCACCTGTTATTATTAGCGCACTCCCACCCCATCAAGGATACAATAACCAAACAGGGAGGACAAAGTGTGACTATCATGTGTTTCCTTCGAGTAACGTTATTGCCGTGCCACTAATAATGGCTGTGTAATAAACAGAGCTATAAATCAGAGGTAGATCGTCAATTTGATTTAATTAAATGTTTGTGCATTTTGATTTTCATTTGATTTGATTCATATATTTCACGCGGCTATATTTCTTATAGGTTCTGAATCATTAAAATCTACAAGAAGTATCTTGCGCTCCATACTCCAGTCCAGTAGGTGGTGGCATTGCAACAACATCCCATAAGATCAAAAGAAGAAGCGATACTCTTACAAAACGCGAGTATATGGGGAAAATCTAAGCGGTTTGTATTTTCTGCTAAAGCTGCGGTATCATTTTAAGGAAATGTAGACCGTTAAACATTGGTAAATAATTTTTTTAAAATAGTGACTTGATTGTGAATAAAAAAAAAACGTAATGGAACCAACAAAAGATTGACTCAATCAGAGCTCTATTAATAAGCACAAGTGAAAAAACGAGTGGTGTGTGTGATTTTTTTTCTCTCAATACATTTCTTTTCTTTTTTCTGTGGAAAGACTTGCCTCATTTTATGGGCTTCATCACAGCTGGCCTGGACGTGCTGAAGAGCCTGCAGGATGGGCGTCTGGGTAAAAACTTCTCTCGCGCACGCATGCACACACACACACACACACACACACACACACACACACAAAGACATAAATATACATATATACAATTTTATAGACACTGTACATCAAAGAAATGCAAGAGATCTGCTTTATTAAAGTGGAGTATGATTAAAAAACAAACAAAATCCACTCACAGTTATTCTTGGTGTTGCTGAGGCTCAGCCTCAGATTGTCTAAATGCTCCAACATCTGTTCCAGGGTCAGCTGAGCCAATTTACTGCTGGAGCTCCGTAAGCTGCAAAAGACAACAAGGGAAACACACACACACACACACACACACACACACAAGACGGTCATTCATATGTACGTTATCTGCTTACAGAGGTGTTCAAACCAACGGAAAACAAAAAAAACTAGTGAAATCGACCGCTGGTACGTATTACATCTTGGTGTGGTGGTACCTCTGGCGCTTGCGAGGCATGTTGTTGTTCTTGATGAGGAGGGCCTTGATGTGCTCGGCCAGCTGGTCGTCGTGTTTGGCCGCCCAGTGGCGCAGGATGCTGGTGGTGAACTGATCCTCCGGGTGACATGGCCGACTCAAAACCATCTTCACCATCTCCTCTGTGGGACTGCGCACACACACAAACACGGGATGAAAACAAAGAAATGCTGACCACACCTTTAGACAAGGGCAGGTGGGTTTAATCAGTAAGAAGCATACCATTCTCTGCGAAGCTGCAGGAGTAAGCAGGATAAAGCTTCAGGGTGCTCTGAGAGAGAGAGAGAGAGAGAGAGAGAGAGAGAGAGAGATTAATGATTACAGGATAATTAATCGATCCAAAACATGAATGAATAATGGATCAGAAGGAGGAGGAGCATCTGAGAGGAGTGTGCAGGACTCACCTTTGTATTTGAGGTGCTGTAGGATGGGGATGATGGTCTCCAGTGGAATACTGTGGGCCAGAAACAGCTGCCATGTGCTATACTGCTCGAACGTCTCCCAGTCCAGTGACTGAACTGTAACACAACAAAACACACAACGATTTAAAAACTGTTTATTTTATATGCGCACACACAAAGCGTGTTCCCAAAAAATATAATTTGGTAGTCTCTCGCTCAAATGATCTAACAAGATGTCTCAAAACTAAGTTTAATGTTTTCCTTTTTTTCCCCCCCCTCAATGTCTGACTTTACACCTTGTGATTTTTCTTTTAATGTGCTTTGTGAAAGGACCGGTCTTTATCCTAGCCTCCTCCTACAAACCTAGAGGAACTCAAGCAGAGAATCATTGAGGCCCTGGAGAACGTTATGCAAGATATGCTACAGCGTGTTTGGCAGGAGCCGGACTACCTTGACCGTGAAGCTTTGTGAAATCGGTTATGAAATCCATATCTGTTTGAATATATACAGTATTGTGCAAAAGGCACCATATTATATGCAGTACCAATTTTGTTATACATGTTTATCATGTCTGCATAATTATGTACAAAATCATTCAGTATTTCCATATATAACTT
>JAQQZS010000021.1:5710671-5720804 GCA_030068045.1 Platyallabes tihoni | reverse complement strand
TGCATTTATACTGTGTGTTAGGTGGCAGGCAGTTCAGCTATAACAGTTGATGTTAATTGATGTTAATATGGAGTCCAACGGACCCACCACAACAGACCCTTCCGGTTCACACTTAAAGCTTGACACAGGATTTAGCCGGATGCCCTTCTGACGCAACCCTACCATTTTATCCGGGCTTGGGACCGGCACTGCATCCATTGGCTGGGGTTTGGGCACTGGCTGAGGAATTAAACCCGGGATGGAAGTAAATGTTGATCAAAAAGCTTATCAAAGCAAAAGATGTTCCAATGAAATATTAGATGCAGCTTTTTTTTTTTTTTTGGCTGAGCAGCGTATTTTGTCTTAAATACTTTTTTCCTTTTAACAATTATTATTAGTCATGCTGAGAGTACATTATACAAGATCCATGTGATTTGAATTATAGTCTGCTGTCAGGGCTCACTTTATTAAACGAAAATACATTTCAAGTCAGGAATATGTCTCCGCACAATGAAAAGAAATGACCAAACTCGCACTTACAGTAGTACAAGGGGTACAAGATGTAAGCAGAACCAGTGTTCACTGAGAATGTAGACATGAATATCTGCACAGAACTTGGCTTAGATTCTTCTGAACAGAAGAACAGAACACAGCTAGGATCCAGTGTGTTAAAATGTGTGTAAAAAAATTAAAAACAAACCAATTATCCATAAATTCTTTGGCAATCGCTTACGAGTGACAATGACATCCAAAAACAGCAGAGAGTAAGGACAAAGGTGGAGCTAGAAAGAATGTGGACGATTCAAAAACAAAGTTGGTTACAGAAGCACTTCAGGGATCGCTCATGCATTTAAACGTCAAGGACCGAACGCTGGCATGTACCATTTCATATTCATAAACAACTGAAAACAATTAGGCACTGAGGAAAATAAAGAGAGGTGCGATTCTGTGCCAAAGGTCTCCTCACAGGAAGGGAGCGTCTGTCACAGGAAGTGCTGCATGTTTGCCTCAGCTGGCGACTAATCTAACAAGCGCATAGAGGCAGGGAGGGCGAGTGACGCTTGACTCCGGGGCCGTGCTCAGATTCCCCCTCTCTCTCTCTCTCTGGAGTGAAACCTGAGTTAGGGAGTGAGGACAGGGTGGGGAACATGGTTTTAGGAAAACATGTCACGGCTACAGGATGTCCTCATTGCACACACACACACACCGAGTCGGACAGGGTGCAGAGGGTCAACGGTTAGGACATGCAGCAGGCAGGATTGGGTTAGGGAGATATCTGAGAAGTGGTAGCACCTTGTGAAAACTGATCCCTCGACCTCCAGCAGGGCAGAGAGAGAGAAAAAAAGTTCTCTGGTTCACAAAAAAACAAACAAAAAGAAAAAAATTATGGCACAAAAAGACCGTAGGGATTCTGAAATTTTAGTCCTGACACGAGGAACCACAATGAATCTTTGAAATATGTAATCTCCTTTTAGTTTTTTTTTTCTTTAGTCATTATGACAAATTCTTCTAAATGTGTGTACTAATCTGTCCCCAGAGATAGATGGGTACCACAGCATTGTCTATTAGATAACTAATCGGACCTTGATGCAATTTATTTTTTCCGTCTGGCTCTGTCCTCAAGTACACTGGATGTGATTTTCAGTTCATTTCACATCAAATGCGCCAGAACACTTTGTTCTGTAGCACTCACATGGCCAAAAAGAAAGCAATTTTGGACTTTTGGAATAATGGACCGCTGAAGCATCTTGTTTTGGAATGGGTATTAATAGGAGGGCGTCGATTGCGCGAAAGCGATGGTGTCGATAAGTGCGCTGTTTTAGTGGGTGGGAGTTGCTTCAGCATGAATCCAGTCATAGGAGTTTGGTTTGTGGGCACTGTACCACGGCGTATGAATTTAATCCGTTCTGGGTTCTTAAGACAAAATTTCGTATTGCAAAATGTTTTTTCCCAGAGGAAATAATGTAGATGAAGATAATCCGTTCCAGCCACTCGATTATAACACTATAAAAACAATCAAAAGACATGCAAATGAAGTCAAATATAAAATAAATAGACGGTAAATCCTGTTATGGATTGCAACCCAGTTAAGGATGTACCCCGCCTCGTGCCCTAAGTCTCCTGGGATAGTCTCCAGGCCCCCGCGAACCTGTATATAGAATTAAGCAGCATACAGTAGATGATTGCACTAGCTGCTTTTCCCTTTTCTTCTTGCTACCGTACTTTTCTTTTTTTTTCCTTTTTTTTTTTTTTTTGCGATTTTCTCCCCTAATTTAGTCGTGTCCAATTCCTCCCCGTCAGTAGGGGGCTCCACATTAAGGATACTACTACCACTCAGTCGGGCAGGCCAAAGACTATCACATGTTTCCTCGAACAATGTGACGCCAGCCGACCGCATCTTTTCGAACTGCTCGCTCACGCTCCGTTAGGGGCGGTGTAACACACTCGGAGGACAGCGCTATCCGCCCCTTCCGCTTGTGTGAGCCCACAGACGCCCCTGATTGGCTGTAGAGCCGTGATTAATGTGGGAGCACGAAGTACCTCTCATCCCTCCCCTCTGAGAGAGCTCAGCCAATCAGCTCTCTCTAGACCTCCGGCTGCGAGAGGTTGCAGCATCACCCGGGAATCGAACCAGAAACCCAGAAAAATATATAAACTCGCTTTGCCGTATGCCGAGGTACCACTGTACTTATATTGAAAAAAAAAAAAGGATTGTAGATATCTAGCTAGTTCAAGTCTAATACGAGTAAAAAAAAAATCTATGTGTATATATAAATATATATATAATTAAATATAACATAAGATTGCAGGTCTACCTCTGAAATTTACTGTACGAAGACACTGTGTTGCATGCTCCTACAGATAATTAATCAACGCCTTCTGATCACTCACTATAAAGATTAAGTAGAGGATAAAAACTCTTTAGAGGATAGGAAAAGCGAGAGCTTTTATTTCTAGCCTTGGCTCTGAACTCCGAACACACAGCTGGAACCCTGCTTACAGATCACAATCCTAACTGATAACGACAGACAGCACTTGCCTTAGGTATGCTTTCAGAAACTTTAGAAGGTCTCCCTCTTTTTAAACTCTTTCCAGAGTAAAGAAAAAAAAATCTGACGCTAATAATATTCTTAAATTTACTCCTTGGCACAACTTTCAATGTCCACACAGCGAGAGAGCGCCTCAGCTGAGGGATTAAATGCTAAGAGCCAACAGATGTTCCTAGATTTGAGTCAAGAGCTCAGGCTGGCACCCAGGGGAGGCTCAAAGGTCAACACACGACACCGCGGAGGCCTGGCCGAGCCCGATCGGGAGCGTCTGCGGGGAGACGGTTCATCAGAGCGGAGCGTGCAAACCGGGAGATAACGCAAGTGACTGGCGGTTTGACATTTACAGCTCGTGAACAATCGCTCTGTCTCAATTTTGCCAAATTTTCCCTGTAATGCATTCTCATTCTGGAGACAAATTGCACAAAAATAAAAATAAATAAAAAATCCCCAAAGCTGCCCAGATCCCCTGCACGCACTCGAAAACAACATAATCAACTCAGTCGTTACTGACAATCTAATATCGGCTTGTGATTAGAGTTACGGCGTAATTACTAGGGTTCATGCTTTAATAACAATTCTCACTCCCGAATCAGCAACACAACATTGCGGTTTCGAAATGCTCTACGGCAGCCAAATCGAATTAAACCGCGACGAACAATGCCGGCTAACCCTGTCGCTGTTTAATGAAAGCTAATCAAATTGCTAAATATTAATACTTGCTGACTTCTTCCACCGACCTTTTTTTTTTTTTTTTTACTCACTGAACTGAAACTTACTTACTATAACTGAAAAGTACGTGAAAAAGTAAGTGATGTGCATTTTTCTCAGGCGAACCTCCTAAATCTAGCACGCACATTCTCACTGCTTAGATATGAACATATGAAATCGATTTATTGAGAAAATCGAATGCAAATAAAATATGCTGTAACCGTGTAACTCGAGGCAGCTGGAGCGTTAACGCACTCAATTACAAAACACAAACCCGGTCCTTTATAGCGCAACTGGGAAACAGATTTTAGAGCCGGTAAGCCCTGCCAAGTGATACACAGCATGCTACAGATAATACTGAATAGAGTTGAATTTGGCATATTGATCTCATCTGTCTTATTGTGAGTATTATAAATCAAATATGATTTATTACTCAGCCTTTTTTCTCATCGGTCATAAATTGAAGTTAATATACAGTATTAATAAAATGACCAGCCGATATAACAAGATTTCCCGTTATACAGTAATTAGTCTCTAATAACTTCTTTTTCAGCTGTTCCAGTCAAGAAGTCTCCTGATCTGTACACAACATGGCACAAGTTTTATGCTGGATGACCTTCCTGACTGAACCTTCCCATTTTTCCTGACACTGGGGATTATAGGATTTGGCAACCCACCAACATTAGGACTCGAACCCGGATCCTCAGATCCCCCAAATCATCAATCTAGAGCCTGAGCCACCACTCCCTTTGATTTTAAACTACATGACTGACACTTAAAAGGATGATTCACAATGAATTGTTCTGGTTTATCTGATGATCGATGGCCAGATTACAGGGGAGGTGGCACTGCCTCTGCAATCAGAGCAAACAGGAACTTAGGTTTATTTCCTCTCTGACCAAATTTTATATCTCAGAACAGAATGTGCAATTTTTGTTGTTGTTGTTGTTTACCAGGTACATTACTGTGCAAAAGTCTTGAGCCCCCTCATTTCTTCATATTTTTTTTCCTTCTAAAGAGCCAGACTGTTCTGTATGTTAATGCAGTCTTGAGCAATAGTTCTCCAGGCTTCCTGAATGACTTTTTTTGTCTCTCCTATTTAGTCCAGTCCCTGTACCCAAGCAGATTCAGAGAAATGTTTTTTTTTGTTTTGTTTGTTAAGCCACAATGCAACCTACAGTATGAATCAATTCAAGCATTAAAAAACATCTAACTTGAGGCATGAACCAGTGAGAACCAGGTGCAGATGATGACAGATGATCAGACAGTGATTAGTATACTGGTGATGCTGAATGCTGAGTGGTTGGATTGGACGAGAGGGGAAATGAGGTCGCTGCTGAAGTTGTTTGTTCCCATTTCTTTTATTTAACCTGCATAATTTGATATTATTTCATATGAAGAAATGAGGGTTGGATCAAGACCCTTCATTCACAGTACTGTACTGTACATGAGAATTTTTTAAACAACTAATTCTATTTTTGTACAACCTGGGAATACACCTTTAGGCAAAAATAATGTAATTTATGATGTTTTTCCTGCATTCAAATGTTAAAAGGGGTCACAATTGTCCTGAACAGTATGTACAGGTTAGCATCCCTAAGAATAAGTTTATCTCATAAATCTTATAAGAGGAATTAACAGAAAAGTATTGATTTAAAGATTCTAGATACATCCATTTACTGTCATTTGTTTTTGCAGTGTAGATATGATTCATCGTCAAATGATTCATTATGATGAACAGATTGGTATCAGTCACTGCCACAAGCTGTTCCTTAGATTATGTTGCTGCTGATGGGCTTCATGATTATTAAACACTGATTTGTTTTGTAAATGTACATAAGTTGTATTTGTAAGAGAGCACCGACCTTCATAAGTCAGTGTGCCAAAAGACATCGTTATGTGTGTATCATCAGGAGCTGTGTACATCATACAGTATGACCGAAACTTAAGCACGTTTGTAAGTCACTCTGTAGGAACCTCTGCCAAATGATACCCATTACCACGCCTGCTATTTCATCATGGACAGCAAGTTCAAACAAGGAGCGAACTTGAAATTCTGCGTAAAAACGGGCAAATCTGCGACAGAGACATTTGACACAATTTGTCAAGTTTTCGGCGATGCTGCAATGAGTCTTACAAGGTGTTTGAGCAGGGCACACAATTCAAGAGCAGAATAACATCACTGGAAGATGACAAGAGATCAGAAAGAACTTCAACAAGCTCAACCCGTGAAAACATCTAAACCATTCGGCAACTTGATGCATTATGATCGTCGGGGAACAATTCACAACTTTGCTGCCATTGTCCGTGTATAACATGCGCCGTGTTGCTGCCAAGTTTGTCCCCAAGGCTGCTGACCCAGGAGCAAAAGGAACATCGTCTCGAATTTGCCAAGAACTCCGTCAGCGTGGAGTGGATGACGTCATGTTGAGGATCATTACCGGTGATGAAACCTGTATGACCCTGAGATGGAGCAGCAGTCTTCAGAGTGGAAGAGCCCATCATCTCCACGACTGAAAAAGACTAGGCAGGTGTGCAGCTCGACAATGTGCATACTCGGCATCTTTTCCAAAGTCATGTGGCTGAAACAAAAAGCTCACTGGCAAGTAAGCAAGATTTTCTTGAGTGGTTGGAAGTGGGACAGTATCGGGGCAGCCTGCGAAACAAAGTGTGGTAGGTGCCGATGTGGTAACTGTCAGTCTGGAGGAAAAGAAATGACTCTAGCAGAAGAGAAGGAACTTAAAAGAGGGTCTCACCTATGTTGAAAAAGATTCCCCACAGTAAGTTTCCACTGGGATACAAAGTATCCATGGTTTCAGGACCCATCCACTCTTCCACACAACAGAAGTGCGGCTGGTCTGGAATAGTAGCCAAAACTTCAATGGACTGAGCATGAATGATCTCCTGCTAAAGTGACCAGATGTACTCAACCCTATCAGAACTGTCTTGCTTCAATTTAGAAAGGGAGTATTTGCTGCACTTGGAGACATCAAGATGATGTACAACTCTGTCTGGCTTGAAGAGTGTGGAGTGCATCTTCACAGGATCTTCCCTGGAGGGATACGGAGGAAGAAGAAATAGGCGAGTATGCCATAACAAGGGTCAACATCGAAGATCGCCCTGGGGAGTATTTGTTTGAGCTTGGTT
This sequence comes from Platyallabes tihoni, assembly GCA_030068045.1. NCBI lineage: Eukaryota > Metazoa > Chordata > Actinopteri > Siluriformes > Clariidae > Platyallabes > Platyallabes tihoni. Next base: position 5,713,920 of record JAQQZS010000021.1, on the reverse strand, counting down.
ACTTGCCAGTGAGCCCTGCTGGATGCATTGCACAATTAGCTATGCTTGAAACAGCACAATTGCCACGATTGGGCACTGGTGGCTCAGTGGTAGGTCTGTCGCCTACCATGCGGAAGGCCTGAGTTCGATTCCCTGCTAGTGCCCAAACCCCAGCCACTGGATGAAGTGCCGGTCTCAAGCCTGTATAAAGGGTTGTGTCAGGAAGGGCATTTGGGGTAAAACATTCATTACTCTTGAATTCTCTTTGAAAATCCCCTTTGTCACAGTTGATTGTTCCTCGCTGCACTACAGAATGCATACAGAGATGACACCATTGACAAGAGCAACGTGCACAGATGATGAAAAGGCGAACCAGCATTGAAGACAAAACGCAAAGTGGATTTTAGAAGTCTTCAAAGAGGATTCAAGAGTCAGGTCCAACGATGGCGCAAATGCATGCCATGTTGAGTAGTACCTTTACTGTATATAGAGGAAGACTTACTCTACTACCGTGCGCAATTTGTTAATTAAACTTTTTTGCATTATTTTCAGTACAGCCCTCATATATTTAACTATTATGATAGTGGTGTGTCCTGAAACAAAGACACAACCTCCAGCACTTCGCCACAAATATTGAGACCGGCTTTTGACATTGGATTGTAAAATCTGGGAAGTGTGTGTGTGTGTGTGTGTGTGTGTGTGGGTGGGTGGGGGGGGGGGGTCTATTGATCTGAAATAAGATCAGAAGCCGGTAGGAGATTTATTATCCATGTAGGATGGACAGAGAGAACGAAAGCGAGAGAGACAGAGAGAGAGAGAGAGAGAGAGAGAGCACTTAAAGTAATGGAGGTTCAATATCTTGGCCCCTGGTGGGAGTTCTACTGCGAAGCCATTAGATAACCGTATGTGCATATGTGTGTGTGTGAGTTTTTATTAAATGCTCTACGCCACACATGCTGTTAACTCCAGTGTAAAGTAAGTGTGGATTAGTGCGCTCTGGAGGTTCTTTAAAGATCAGCCTGACCCTGATACGGTGCAGCCGCCGAAACCGATTGCGTGAACTACGTGAACGTGTTACTGCTGCTGAGTGACCGCGCTCGGAGGACTCACAAAACATATACACACACACTAAATCACAAGTTCACGGGATTCTTATTCCGCACTTCTTCTCCTCTAATGGTTACATTAGCTTGCAGAACATGGTGCTGTGCGGAAGAATAAATCCTCTACAGGGAGGGAGAGAAGAAAGAAAAACAAAAACTTTTTAAATCAGTGTCACGCTCCTGACCTCCTCTACTCTGCACAGCGCATGTAAAATGATATCAGTGAATAAAATGTGCCTTAGAAGAGAGCCTCTTCTTTCTGTTTGTGGGATTTTTATTATATAGATATTGTAGAGGAAAAAAAGATCAGACAGACGACTGGAATCGAAGTGACTGGACTGTCAATAGGGTGGTGAATAATTTTCTAAGGCAAATCACAGCTTTAGTATTATGCACCTTTCTAATATACCGTAATCTCTCTATTAACAAAGTACACAAAATCTTGCTTGCTCTGTAAATTGATTTTTTTTATTCTTAAAAGGTAAAGACGGTACTCTGGCGAGGCTCTCTTAACATTCATGAGAGCTACTTCCTGCTATGCGAGAGACCGAGAACTTCTCGATAATCTGATAAGCTCCAGGTTTTTTTTATTTCTCCCCTCAATATTTAATATAGAATAAAAAAAAACGTTTATAAAAAATGCTATAACATAAGTGATAGCAGTAGCTTGGGTTGCAGATGTTGCAGAACGTTAAATGTAATTAAGACATATATAGATAAAACTACAAAGTGTTGATCCTTCAATTACAAAAAAATTATAATATTAGTGTTGGCAATCTGATGCGTGATACAAGGAATAAAACACGTTGTAAACAAGGGGCAGCATCGAAAAATGAGTCGATTGCGAAGTGCCAAGACATGCAGTTATTCAATAGACCACTAGGGGTTTCAAAATGAGTCAGTCCTCATTACAACAGAAATGAAAAACAAGTGTTAAAAACTTCATAGCTCGATTTCCTGTTCCTTAAAACTGTACAAGTTTTATGCAACTCATCAGTTTATTATGCAATGAAATTATCCATAATTGGGGCATGGTGGATTTGTGTGTCACCTGATCCGCAGGCTAGCTGTCCACTATGCTGGCTAACCAGCGTCACTGTAATATAGGAGTTGACGCAAGACGATGTGTAAGGTGTAGATGACGGTGTTCAATCAAACACAAAGTGATGTTAGCATATAAATGAACATTATCCATCTTAGCATTCAACTACGATAAAGCTAAACTTAGCAAGATTGTGGTAACTGACGTAAGTAGGTGTGTTCCAACCAACAGCCAGGCTCCGTTCGCTTCAGCCGTTTGTCACACATCACACATCGGGTCAGCTCCAGACAAGATGGCGACAAACAGAGCTCTTACAGCTTAGCTTCAAAACAGCTCTTCAAAAAAATCTATGGGTGACCTACAGTATGGGTGATGTCTCTTCTACTGTACATCCCATCCACTTTCTAGTGTTTATGCCAATTAGACTAATCTGCATGTCTTTGGACTGTGGGGGGAAACCGGAGTACGTGAAGAAAACCCTTCAAGCATGGGGAGAACATGCAACCTCAATGCACACAGACTGAGCTGGGAATCGAACCTGCACCCTGGAAGTGCGTGGCGACAGCGCTAACCACTAAGCCGCCGTGCCGCCATAGTCTGCTCAGTATAATCTGGACAGCTGTAAATCAGGTGTCCTATAAACAGTACGGCATTCAGATTAAATAAATGAGCCAGGGGAACAAGGGGAACAGGAAGCAAACAAGATGGGATTATGTAATTTATCATCGTTATACAATAAAAGAAAAAAGGGAAGACCTGCACACCGTATTTAATGGCCCGAGTTTAATGATTAAACAGTACAGTACGTGCTTATTTTTCTCTCTCTCTCTTTTCAAATGGCTATAACTCAGACTGAGTTATAAGTGAGTCAGACACAGCAGTCTCGGAGTGTTTAAGACCATGGACCTGAGAAGAAAGACAGCTCCATGCAGTACCTCTGAACTATAAATGAGATGAAAGCGGTTGGAGAAATCGGATAAAAGGAAACGAGTAGGAGTAGGAGAGGGTTATGATGTTTCTACAGTTGCTGGAAAGTCTTTAATGTTAGAGAGGTGACACAGTAATGGAGGAAGAGTGAGATGAGTAAGACCAGAAAGAAAAGGATTAGTTCAATCAGAGGGGGGG
>JAQQZS010000021.1:5540084-5560764 GCA_030068045.1 Platyallabes tihoni | reverse complement strand
GGAGTACCCGGAGGAAACCCACCAAGCACGGGGAGAACATGCAAACTCCATGCACACAGAGACGGGAATCAAGCCTGACCGGGAATCGAACCCAGACCCTGGAGGTGCAAGGCAACAGTGCTAACCACTACACCACCGCGCCGCCATAGTTTGTTAATTATTATTATTATTATTGTGCAAGACATCATGAGTTATAACATTATTATTATTTTTAAATTAGTTTATGTATCAAAAATATCTCAGAGTTTCAAATTCTTTACCATGAATTGAAACAATTATTTGGTTACTTCTACTTCTACATATTTGGTTACTATTTGGATATCATGCTATTTTTATTATCATCTTGTTATTATTATAGCCATTATTCCGTTATTTATTACGAACTTTAAGCATTTCTTAATTAAGTAAGTAATTATGTTATTATTCACATAATTTTATTAATTATTTCTTAATAATTTTATAAAAAAAATTTTTATGAATGAACACAATTATTTGGTCACTTCTAACAATTATCTTGTTACATAATTAAAGTTTTCATTTCATTTTCAGTTTCAAGTTATTATTTTGTTATCAGCTTCAATTTACTGTATGTCAGTTCAATTTAAATAGCGCTTTTAACACTGGTTATTGCCACAAAGCATCAATGCAAAATAATGGAAATGAGTTCAAAAAGTGTGAGGCAGAGGGCGACGGTGTCAAGTAAAAACTCCCTGAGATGGCAATAGGAAGAAACCTTGAGAGGAACCGGACTCAACAGGGAACCCATCCTCATTGGGGTGATAACGGAAAACAGGGATTGATCTGCAGTCCTACTGTGTTTTAGGAGGCTGGAAGTTCAGTATAACAGGAGGGGATTAAGTTAATAAATAAGGTGTGTACGTCAGAAAAGTTAATATGAAGTCTACTTCTGTTGTTTGTGATAATTTTAAGATAATGCACCATTATTTCCAAATATCTCAAACTATTCTGATATACCCTGTCACTATTTATTTATTTAATTTCATTTAATTCATTAATGATAATTATTACATTTTATTTAAAAAAATATAATGAAGTAAAAATGCATGTAGTTAAATTATACATTGAATCATTGCATGTGCAATTAATATTGCAATTAATCAATATTTTCATCATTTTAAGTTATGTACTGTACGCATATCAACATCAAGACGTGTCTCTGCGACAACTTAATATCTTTTGACTACAAGAGAAAATCGTGAAACAACCAAGTGGTTTAAAATAAAGAAGAATGATTAATGAAGTCAAAGTAGTGAAATAATTACTCAAAATATTGATGCTTCCTAAAATACTGAAAACAAGACGCAGAATTAAAATCCTGACTCTCTATCTAACAATATCAAGACATTAAGTTTAAATAATGACATTTTAACCTAAATATGGATATATTATGTAGAACTATTAAGATATTATATTAAAAAAAGAAAAGAAAACAGGAAGCAGGAAATATAATAAAACCCCAGATGACTTTGTTAAAGAAACCCATGTGTGCTCCACCAGAGTGATTCCTGATGTATGGAAATGAGAGTAAACAAAGCACGTTCAGAATAAATGTGCATTTTAAACATCTCGTAACTCTGACAGCTTATCAAATTAACATTGATTTACAATGAGATTGGGTTAGATCTTTTTCTTCTTCTTTTTTTTTGCACGACAGGGAAACGCCAGCTTGTCAGAAGCTGTTTTAAATCAAGTTGTTTAGCTCACCCACCATCTCATTTCAAATTGAAATTTTGAGCCACAGCGGTGAATGCGGGCACCATATTGCCTTCTTAATGACACGATGTCTGTGTTTCTTCAAGAGACTCGGGAAAGGAACAGATGGCCTGCATGAGAGATATGGCAACAAAAAGCAAGTGAAAAAGAGAGTGTGTGTGTGTGTGTGTGAGGTTGCTTCTTTCTCAAGTCCACCTGCTGCTAAGTGTTTGACATCAGGCTAACCTGACTCTCCCACCTGCTGCCTCCCGCTGCGCCTGTTTTCCCTCAAATACTCGTCTATACTTACACTCAGATAGACACTTTATTTGATGGACACCCCAACATCCTCTTGCAAAAAAAAAAAAAAAAACTAGCCAAATCTGGAGAAAACTTAGTAGAGAACACCTGGAGAGGGGACGAAAACATCTGCTGCATGTCCATAATTTATTTCTTTCCACTTACATTCAGTCTTTCTTTGTCTGTCCTTGTACTTACACCGTTTGAACTGTAGATGGTGTTCCAGCACATTGCATCTGCAATAAATCAATCATCTGACATGCTGATGGTTGACGCTCTAGGACCTTCCATAACATCACTACTCCTCAAGCACTTGTAATTAGGAAGTCAGGTTTGCAAATCATTTATGGGTTTTTCCCTTTCTCAGGATCTCCACATTGGATCATTTGGTCAGGTTTGATGCCCTTCCTGCCACACCCATTTCCCCAGTTTTGGGATACCCTGCATTTCCAGTGGCCGGGCATAGGGTTAAACCAGTGCCTCAGCCCTCTGAGCTACCACTAAGGGAGCATCCATCCTTTCATTCCTTCATCTTCTATACCACTTATCCTGTTCAGGATTGTCCAGGAGATTTTGGACAGGGTGGCAATCCATTGCAGGGCACACTACAGTTAATTTAGGAAAACCAATTAGACTAATCTGCAGGTCTTTGGACTGTAGGAGGAAACCGGAGTACCCGGAAGAAATCCACCCAGCACAGGGAGAACATGCACACCCTGAAGAGGGAAGGTGCGGGGCCACAGAGTTTAGAAGGTGCGAATAGGAGAGGTGCAAGGCCACCATGCTGCCATATAGGAAATTTACAACACATTAACAGTGATAGCTCAGTGTTTACGACTACTGATCAGAATGTGAACTCCAGCACTATCAAGCTGTCACTCTTGTGTTAGGCCATTAACTCGCAATTCCTCGAATGTACAGTAAAGTGAGGTAAAAGTGAGTTAATCTGGATAAAGATGTTTGCCGAATGTAAATGAAGGCCTACAGGAAGCACACTTTATGCTTGTTCAATTCAATAGATTATATAATAATTATTAATAGATTAAAAGATAATAATTAATAGAATCATAGATCAGACGGCAAACTCAAACTTCCAGAGATGAGAATGAGGGATAAAACTTTGGAAGGAACCAGACCCAAAAGGGAAACCATATTCACTGAGGTGACACTGGAATTGGTTGTATCAATGCGGCCAAAATTAATTTTGAATGTTAAAAGAACAAATGAGGATCTGTCATCTGGAGATCGCTAGTTTGATCCCTGGGTGATGCTGTAGCCTCCCGCAGCTGGGGGCCTAAAAAGAGCTGATTGGCTGATCTTTTGTCAGCGGGTTGGAATGGGAGGAACTTAACCCTCTCACATCAATCACAGCTCTACAGCCAATCATGGCCATCTGTAAGCTCACTCAAGTGGAAGGAGCAGATAGTGCTGTCCCCCAACGTCATGTAGTTTAGAGGAAACACGTGATAAATCTTCAGCCAACATTGATTGGCGGTGGTGGGCTTGGTGTGGAAGCCCCCTGGCGATGGATGGAATTGGATACGACTAAATTAGAGATAAAAAAAAAAAAGAACAAGAAAAAAGTATTAAAATGAGCTCATTATTATAATCCTGTCATTTTCCTTGCAGCCAAAGTACAGTCAGAATTGCTGTTATAGAGAACTTCTGACCAATCAAATTAGAGAATTTAACAATACTATGGGATAACATTCATTTTTTTTTGTGATACTGAGCTTAAGGTGATTTAAACAATAAAAAAAAGATGGATTGTCTCATAAAAATAACTTAAGCGTCCAGTGTTCGTCTCTGGCAACTTTGGTAGAATTTACCCAAATCAGGCTGTGTGCCTTAAAAGTCCTTCCAGTCATGAAGAAAGAGTGTAATTCAGTTGCACATCATTTTCCCTCCTGTTCAGCAACATCGCCTCGGTTCCACTCAAGGCTCCATGACTTGTTATACCTGCTCTCAACATATTCTTTGTAATGTGGTACTTGGTCCTCCGGCAATATCTGTGAGACCTTGGACACAAAGCTTTGATTGTGTTGAAGGGCCAAAGAAACTGCAATTTACTATGAAATCTGAATGCAGCCTGGAGCCTGGCATCGCCTAGCAACAGCTTTCTACCGCAACTATAATATAAACCCTGGTGCTAGCTTCGCTGAAAGTTGCGGACTCCACAGGGACGCCTGTCTGTTTTTTTATTCATCTCATCTTTTGACGCCTCTCACCTTTGTCTAATTCCAAGTCTAGGGTGTGCAAGCTTCCAAAATGGCAAAAGTTCATTCTATAAAGTGTTATCAGTGTAATATCCTATACTGTATGTGCTTGAAACATTGGCTGCACAAATACCTCGCTTCTTTTACAATGAGGGAAAGAAAAATATCCAATCAAGGTCAAATGAGATCAGCAGGTAGACGTTTACATCGGCACTGGAATCCTGCAGGACCCAATTTAAAAAGTGTGTTTTTCATCTTCCTGAAGAACAGATTTGGGCATTAAGACAAAAAAAAAAGTTCACTAATACGGGGGATACTGGAAACTTGTACCTTTCAACCTTTCAAGCATTCATTCATTTAAGGATTCATCAGCAAAATATTGTGCAAAACAAAAATGTCAGTTGATAGTTCAGAATCTCTTTAGGAGTTAGAAGAAGTGAACTCACGATCATGTTCTTGGAACCAGTTTGTGACATGGTACATTATTGCTCTTTGAAGTAGCTATCATAAAATGCATAATACCCGGCCATAACTTAAAAGCAATATATAGACAGGTGTTGGCATTGACACAATGTTAAAATTGGTTCTAAGGCACCACCACCTCCAATACCACCACCAGCAGCAGCCTGAACCCAGCCGGCTCATAGGAGGTGATGCTGATGAGGTTTTTGCTGTTCTCGCCCATTTATCACAAGGTTTCTTATGTGTTCATGTCATGTTTTGAGATACTTTTCTACTTACCATGTTTGTGAAGATTCTTCTTTGACCTCTCTCATCAACAAGGTGTTCCAGCTCACAGAACCGCCTTAAACTGGATGCTTTTTTCTGTATCACTAAAGAGTATTATCCACGTCAGCAGTTTTTGAAATACTCAAACATGCTTGTTGGCAGCAACATGATCAACGTCACTGAGATCACATTTTTGCTCATTTTGACATTTTTGTGATTTAAATGAACTGAAAAGCTTTTGAAATCTAGCTGTATGATTTTATGCTTTCTGCTCTTGCCACATAATTGGTTGATTGGACAAGTACAAGTGTTGATGTTACATGAATGGGTGAATGTAGGGTTCCTTAAGTGGTGTTCGAGTCAAACTGGGACTTTTAATTGTACAGTCAAAAACTCCCTTTATTTCTCTATATAATCTCCTGATATACTACCTGTACCTGTGGAAGGCCAGGAACTCCTTTAATGACCCAAACATGTCTTGAAGTGACATCAGGACTGTACGGAGGATGTGGCAACACCTCCCGGTCAAGTCCCTGTAATATGCAAGTGGTGTTGGTGAATGCTTGTGTGTACAGTTCCTACAGACAGATGTTTCTTCCACAAGTTGGCGATGAGTTTTCGAGTCTATTGATTTTTAATGATCAGGCGTTCCACTCACTTAATGTTCTGAATGTGCCAATATCTCCCAGCAGAGTTACTGTAATGTACCGAGTGGTGTGATGGACAGCAGATGACTGCAGTGGACTCCGAACCACATTGTCCAGAATCAACATTCATGACATTCGACCTTTTTTAAAAAAAAAAAACGTTTGCACCAATTAAACGTTTTACTGCGGCTAAGAGTCTCATCACCGTACTGCGTACTGTTTTTACTCCTTTATTCACGCGAAAGTTCATCACAAGTCCCGGTTTGACTTGAACACCCCTTTCAGATCCTATCTTTAAAAATTTTCTCACAAAATTCCTCATCATATCAGGATACAACCTGTTAACACTAATCCCAAGCCTGACCTTAACATTCATAACCTTTCCTGTGAATTGTGTGAATTATTACAAACATGTGAGCGATTCTATAACATGCTATACAATCATACTGAAACTGCCTTTCTGGTGTTGAAGTTGGCTCGTGAATCTCTGGCCGAGTGTTTACGTGCACTGTCGTGCGCAGCTTGAAGAACACACAGCTAAACAAGATGGCAGCTTGATAAGTATTTTAATCAAAGCAAATGGTCATAACCTTCCGAAACCGGTTTTTGGCAGGATTTCCTATTGTTCTCGGATCAATCCGGCACTTGGTGCAACTCTTTGAAATCTACATCAAAAAGCTCTTCGTCGGCTTTCGTCTCCGGGTGCCAAGTTTGTCCTGCGGATTTTGTTTTATTTGATCTTAAGTCAAATAAACATCGGTTCGATCGGCGGAAAGCCCCAAAAGTAGTTATGTGCATGCTGTGTTTCGAAAGATCTCACACTGTTTGTATATGTGCACGCGGTTATTCCTGCTCATTAGCTCCACTTTTTAATACACATATTAGCTGCACTCATATGCTTTCATTACAGAGACCCTCCACATGTGTAGTTATTATAGATACACACTCCACATGTGCACTTACTTTAGATGATTGCACAGACTACACTGGGAAATACAGTAAATGAGCTAAAGAAGGGCTAAGCTTCGAGTCAGATTGGGTATATGGATAAAACATGTAGGGAAAGTGCCTTATATCTGAGAGAGAGAGAGAGAGAGAGAGAGAGAGAGAGCGAGGAAATCCAATAATTCCCACACTATAATAAGTTTATAGCCCGGAGTATTATTTTAATACCTTATAATTTTTTTTTCAGAGACATACAGTACAATACTGTGAAAAAGTCTTGAGACACACCTCGTTTCTTCATATTTTGCTTCTAAAGAGCCAGACATTCTTGCATTTTTAATGCAGACTAGAGCAATAATTCTTCAGGCTCCTTATTAAGCCACACAGTGACCTATGAATCATTCAAGCATTAAAACAAACAAAAGAAATCTAACTTAACTTAAGCATAAAGCCAGTGAGAAACAGGTGCAGATGATGACAGATGATCAGACCGGTGATTAGTGTACTGGTGATGCTGAGAAGTTGGAACGGACGAGAGGGGAAATGAGGTCGCTGCTGAGGTTGTTACATAAAGCACCAATTTTTAAGTTGTATCTTTAGGCACTTTGCAGCTCGTCAAAGTAAAACAATTTTTTTTTTTTTTTTTTTTTTTTTTTACATTTCTTTGATTTTATTCAATCTGAAAAAATAAAGGGGTGTCAAAACTTTTGCACAGTAGTGTAGTTATTGCTGTTTTGAATTGACAAAAAAAATCATAGTGACACTAAAGTGAAATTTCAAGATCATCTTATGGAATGCAGGAGACGAATGTCCCTTGTGAGGGTAAAATCTGAACTGAAAGTCCATCATTTCATTAATATAAGAAAGATGATTTACATACAGTATGAACTAATTAGAATATTTGTTACGCTTTAAATGGCACCTTCAGGTTCTGGGTTCGATTCCCATCTCAGGGTCTGTGTGCATGTAGTTTGCATGTTCTCCCTGTGCTTGGTGGGTTTCCTCCGGGTACTCCGGTTTCCTCCTACAGTCCAAAGACATGCAGGTTAGGCTACTAATTGGTGTGTGTGTGTGTGTGTGTGCGTGTGTGTGTCCTGTGGTAGATTGGAACCCCGTCCAGTGTGTACTCCTGGGATACGCTCCAGGCCCCCACACGACCCTTTATACATGATAAAGCATGGTAAACAAAGCATGAGTGAGACGACGACGATGAGAGCGTTACTCTTTGGATAGCTCTGCTCTTCCTTCGGGATTGATCGGAAGTTTTTCCATGTGGTATGTATAATCTTTCTCCAGAGCAATGAAAATTCACCTGAAACAAAAACAAAAACAAATCAGTTCTCAGTTTTGATCTCTGCATTTTATTGATTTTATCCCACGTTTTCTTTTATAGCCGGTCATCGCTGTGAGCCACACTGACAGATCCAGATCCAGGATTTCTTCAGGCTGTGGGTTGGTGTGTTTGGCTTTCAGAGGCATAGAATACCCCCCTTGAGGCACTCTGGAGTTGATTAGCTGCTTTCATGGCGTATGATATACACAAGTCGATTGTCCTGTTGAGAGAGAGATGGATGGCTGTAAGATAGTCAGGAAAACCAGATAAAAGACAAGGGTTAAAAATAAATGGGTGGGATTTTAAATAATCCCAGAACACCATTCAGATTTAAGACAAACACCTTTTCATACAGGTTCATCTTTTTCTACTGTACGACAGAAGGTAGAGCAATGAACAGACCACACAGTATCAACTTGTTGAAGTTCAGTGTTTGTTCAAGGACTTCAGAAAAATCATTCAGTCAGTCATTCATAAAGCTCTCCATGCAGTCAAAGCTGAATTTATTGAAGGGCCATTAAGAGTCAACGAGTTCACTTTGAGAGTTCCCAAGGCCGGTATCGACTTGTTGATTGATTGTCAGTGGATTTGCCCGATAGCCAACGCTGCTACTTTTCACTGCTTCTAGAAAAGGTTTAAACGGGGTTTAGAAAAGGGAAGATCCTTTGATCCTGCTTGATAATGCAGTGAAAATGGTGAATACCACAGCGATTAAAATAAATGCGAACCACACAAATGTGTTCACGTGTGTATTTTCAAGGTACTGCGGTGGCTTTGTTTCTATTAACACAGCCATATACTGTACAAGTTGTCACAAAAGTCTGGATCTACAAGCAAACAGGCAAATGCTGTTAGATTTGTCAACAAATTTTCTATGTGAAAAATGATGTGTACATGAGAATGAGTTCTGTTTAAGAATCTGGAATAAAAAAGAAAATATCATCCTTATGCATTCTAACTATTAGACCTCCATGTATGTATAAGTCGTATAAAAATAATCAGCGATGCTGTGCAGAACCTGATTCCTACAGCATCCACATTTCAAAAGGGTCAAATTATTGTGCGGCATCAAGCAAAGAAAACAACTAAGGAGATTTTAAATGACTGGAACTGGGTTAAGAACAGATTATCAAAACCTGGAAGGACAGTGCTGAACCATAGATGAACTTTGTGAAACAAATGTGGTTGAAAAAAATCATGAATGGCGATCACATAAACGCCTGGAAAAGTTGCATAGTAAAATTTTTTATTTTTTAAATCAACAGTAAAAACAATCGTGTTGTTTAATAGTGAAAGTAAGAGAATTTCCATACACACACACAATGTGGTTAGAACTCACAGGATTGGGATTAAACAGCTGTGTGGCCATAAGAAAACCACTGACTCATCAGAAAAAAATGCTTGAATTTGCTAGGGAGCATAATGATTGGACTTGGGTCATGTGACCTGATGAGTCCAGATTGACCCTATTCCAGAGTGTATCAGGTTCAGAAGGGAAGCGATGCACCCATCATGCATATTGTCCACTGTACAAGCCTCTGGAGACAGTGTTATGATCTGGTGTTGCTTGAGTTGCTCAGGTCTAGACTCGGACATGTTATGTGGCAATAAAATGAAGTCAACTGATGACCTGAATGTACTGAATGACCAGGTTATCACATCTATGGAGTTTTTCTTCTCTGATGGAACAGGTATATATTCCAGAACTCAAACTGTGTAAGAGTGGTCCTGGGAGCACAAGGAGTCATTTTCACACGTTAAGTGGACGTGCAAAGTTTAACATGACTGAATGAAATCTTAGAGCGTGCGACTTTTTATGGCCAGGCGGTGTACATAACAATATGACAATGATTAATTGCAGTATTTTATTTATTAATATTTTATATTCATATATTAGTATTTTATTTATTAAAGATTTGACATTTGTACTCTTTGTTTATTTAATGTCACATGACAAGTTAGCACCTGTTATCATACTGATCTTTATCTCTAAGAGACATGTTTAAAGCCCTTTAATTATTTATTGCATTATTTAATGAATTTACTAGGTCCTGTTTTTGAGAGCAGTTTAAAGTGAGTCAAAAGTGAATTTGTAATTTGAAGATTTTTGGTAACAAGATGCGTTGTTTTAGCACTACAACAATGAGGGTTGGTGAAGAAATGACTTTGTTGCTTTCACTATATCATTATAATTGAGCCTAGTTTATGGATGTTCTACAATATTAAAGGCAAACATACAGCACAATGTGTCATTCTTTAAATATCTGCTGAGGATGGCCACATATGCTCTGCAGTACTTTTTTCCTATTTTATAACTGCAATTTTGATCTTATAGCACACTTATACTGAACATATACATATACTGAATAAAAGGGATTTGTTTAGCTTTTTGATATCTGATGAGGATGGGGTCCCTGTTGAGTCCGGCTCCTCGCCAGCATTTCTTTATTTATTTCATGTCCAGGAGAATCTTTCTTGCCACTGTGGCTTCCAGCTTCAGGGACTAACTGAAGTGAAGTTATATATTTTGAAAAATTATTTTTTATAACTTTTATAAAAATGTCCATTGTTAAAAGAATAAAATGTAATTGACTGGGAAAAAACTGTAATAGTTGACAAATTGCTATAAAATAAGAGGAATAAAACACTTCAGGATGTATTCCTAGAGCGTTAGTACCTGTCGGTGACAAATTAAAGGTTAAAGCTAAAAAAAAAAAAACTGACCAGCTTTAATGTAATCAGTCATATTATTAGTCATATTATTAGTTTTATTATTATTATTATTATTATTATTATTATTTCAACTTAAAGTCCATGTGCATGTCTCTCTGACATAGTAATACAAAGAAATGAAATTTTGTAAGGTTGAGTATCTTACGCCTTGTTTACGCTAAGTTGTACTTCTTCCGTCGTCTGACAAATGCACTGTCACATGACTGTTCGTAACATCATTTTTACTCAACATCTTTATTTGACCGGCTAACATTCTTAGTGCAGGTATTTTACACGCCCTCACCTCGGACTGCTGTGGATATATTTGCTACAGTATAACGGCCCGTGTTTCATCTCATAGTGGCGCTTCACATTACTGCTTAATTCGCACCATGGTTTCAGAACATATGAGACAAACTGGTTATAAACTTTCTGCAGGAAGAATAAACATACAATAATCTGTCCATACATCTTTGAAGATTCAGTTTTCAAAAGTTACACACCTTTTTTGGAGTAAGCCATGCTGTGATGCGTGTTTGTTTGTCTTTCATGGGAATTTGAGCGCTTTGTTGTCTTCTTGTTTCTGTGTCTTCCGTATTCTTTGTGTATTTACAGTAAACTATCAAGATGATCGGGTCTGTTGAGTGATGCGCTAAACCCCAGCCACTTCGAGGGCAAAAGCGTGGAATTCGTCCAAACTATGTGCAAAACTGCTCATAACATCCCTTCTACTCAATATTATGATTTAATTTATGGCGCAGATTTAACTTCAGGGAAATACTGGTAAAGTTCCATAAAATTATTTTGAGGCAATTTTGTGTGATGCTGAAACAAAACTGTCTGGACAGACATACAGACAGACATAGGGACAGACAGAATCTTTTCTGAGACCGGTTTCTGATTCTCCAATGTATAAACCATAAAAATATTATTGAAAGAAAAAGTTCTGACCAATGTACAGACAAAACCTTATAAATAGGTCAGAACTTTCTCTTTCAATAATATATGTATACTGTATATCTGATTACATAATGTATACTTAACATTGCTGTAAAGTAATGCCTTATGAATGCTTTATAACACATTATGAAGAATAATATACTGTGTACATCACAATTTTTTTCATCGCTTTCATTGTAGTGGTCTAGTTTTAAGAATTTACAATATTTGAAGTTTTCTAGTTGCACATAGATAGTAACTAAATATTTATTGTAATACAAATCGAAACAGACCAGCTCCACATTCTGCCTCTGATTTTTAATTATCTCTGCAGAGCAGCAGCATGCATCATCCACTTTGGATTAGCAATTAGATGATTATTGTTGCTATGGTTATTAAGCAGATAAATGTTCTGTAAGTGCTTATGCCTATTTTTTCCCCTGCTAAATCCGACAAATTAAGCTTTTTTTATTATTATTATTATTTTTAATTAATTAACCCAGAATAGATATGTAATCAAAATTCTCAACAGAGCTAAGCATTGGAACTTTTCACTCACTGATGTAGAAACTTTTACTTATTATCTAAGTATTAAATGGTTCATCCTTCTGGAGCAACAATTTATAGATTTTGTGAGGTGATATTAATGATGTTGATGAGCGCTGGAATATGTAGCTTAGTGTTGTTGTTCTACTATTCACCTTCATTAGCCAATGAGTGCAATTAATTAATTGTATTACCTCTCTTCCTCCTCAAACCCCATCGCTTTATCTTCTTACCGCAATCCTGTTTTCCGCACATCATCGTTTGAACTACAGTAGTGATTCGCGGGTCGGGTATTTTCCCAACCTGCGGGTCCCGCTTTTATGAAATTATTTGGCCCGCCCCAGCCCACCCCGCACCACTGTATCTATTTTTACAACTCGCCCCGCCCCGCACCCGCGACCATTAAATTATATAAATTACCGACCTCAATTTCTCCCGCACCTCGTCTTCCATCTTCACTTTTATTTCTTTGTTTTTGTTGTGACTGGCGGCGGAATTGCACGCAACATACATGGATTTTTTATTTAATTTTGTTTTTAATGACCCGCCCCAACCCGACCCGCAAATAAAGTGACAATTTCTTTACCCGCCCCAACCCGACCCGCGCATCACTAAACTACAGCCTGCATTTATTCTTCATGCATAGAGGAATATACTTTATATAGACTCACCCTTGTACAAATGCTCATTTATAGTATGCAAATCATCTTTTCATGTGACACCAGGACAATGGCGACAATCATGCAGATACAGTACAGAACTTCAAAACTGTTGCATTTCGGTGAGTCCTGTCTGCTGTTGTACGCCATTGTCTTTAAGGTTTGTTGTTGTTGTTGTTGGTCTGAGATGCTTTTCTGCTCATTATGGTTATAACGAGTGCTTATTTGCATTCCCATAATCTTTCTGTCAGGCTGAATATATCTGGCTGGGTCTTTTATTAACAAGGCATTTCAACCCGGATGTTTTTTGTTTTCAGCACCACTCTGAGTAACACTACCTTACTAACTAACTAGTAAGGTAACTGTTATAACAGTGTATGAGATCTCTCTCTCTTTCTCCTTTCTTCTTCTTCTTTTTCATCTTCTATTTTTCTCACTTTATCCATTTCCATACCTCTGATGTCCCAGCTATCCACTTCCCCCTTCCTATCTTCTCTCTCTCTTTCGTCTCTTTTCATTCCCTCCAAGCCTCCCGTCTCTCATCACCCCCCTCTCTCCATCATCCGGAGTGGTATGTTCCCAGCTACTACACACTCCTAGGTTTACCTCACAGTCAATCAGACAGCCTGAGCACTTCACACACACACACTCACACAGTCACAGACGCACTCAGACACGCCGTCTCTGACAGCACCTCACGCTGCAGCATCGCTTCCTAGCGGAAGGCGTGTGTGTGGCGGTCTGCAAGTGTGTGTGTCAGGATGAGCGGCAGCAGAGTCGTGCTGTGAGTGGATTCCCTGCACATCCCATCACCGCGAGCTCGGGCGTGCTTCATCTTCCAGCCGCATGTCTTCTCCACGATCCAGCAGCAGCAAGAGGAATTCCTGTAAGTAATCTCCTCCATGTGAGTTCCTCTCTCAGCTGAACATGATAAATGTGTGTGTGTGTGTATGTGAGGGGGAGGAGGGGATCAAGACACTTGTGATCAGGATGTTAGACCGCAGTTTAATAGCTACTTGTCATGCTCTGAACGCTTCGATCTCATCACGAATGGTGATATCATCAAACTATCTGAAAACTTATATCGGATTTGGGGGATAGCAGATTTCTGGCAGATATAAGTTTACCGTCAATCGTGAGGGAGGAAGCTGTGGTTTCCATCATGGTTGTCGGTCACTGTTTCATTTTGATGAACCATATGCGTGACTATATGCTGTTATATCAGTGGTCGACATCTCCTGCACTCATATCGTTGCACGAATCCGTCATGACAACTCATGACCGGGTATGATGTGAAATTCCTTTATATCACTGAATGTGGTGTCACCTGCCATGACAGTATGGCCTGACCACTGGATGCAAACTGTCATGCCAACTTGTATCACGGGAATGACATGACATGACATTCACATCACTGGAGGAAAACTACAGTACAGTGACATCATGACAAAGGTATACCATGACACTTTGGACAAAAACCCATCATGACAGGGTATGACATTACATTAATGTCACTAGACATAGCATGACATTCTTATATTACTGTAATGGCAACTCACGAGCAACGGCATAACACTGGACAAACTCTCATGACATCTTATGACAGGATGTGACTTGACATTCTTAAATAACCAGAGGTGGAAGATAATTAAGTACATCTACTTCTTTACTGATTTTAGTATTTTTGTCAGTGGATAATTTTTTACTTTTACCCTACTACTGTACCTCCTACAGCTAAATCCTCCTTTTGTACTTTTACTTAAGGTAAATGGAGGACTCCTGCTTGTATTTGAGTAATACTCAGGATATCTCAATACTTACTCAAGTACAGGATGTTATGGCAACTTATAATAAGGCATGGCATTATTTTAATTTCACTGTCATGACTGAAATAGTCATGACAACTCATTACAAAAGTATGACATGACAGTCATATCGCAAGATGCAAGCAGTCATAACTCATAAGGGTAGCTGTCTCTCTTTTTCGTCATGACCGTTTTATGATTCCTATAGCTCATGAGTTATGAAATGACTCGTACATCACTGGGTATCACATAGGAATCATAAAACGGTCATGACGGCTTGTACCAGGGAATGGCATGGCATTTAAAAGTCACAGTAGTATGACATAAAAATTTACTGTAATGACTACTCACTGAACATGGCTGGACTTTACATGCCATGACGACTCATGGCAAGCTACGACATGACATTCTTATATGACCGGATGTTTTAAACCGTCATGACAAAGTAACACAATCTACTAAGTCATCGTTATGCCAGTGTCATGATAAGGAGGATTACTACTTTTTGTCAGCACAATACTCAGCTTCAATACTCATCCACGACGATCACTTTCAGCAGGTGATTTTAAAAGAAGGGTTTCGGATAAATGATTATTATGATGAGTCTTTCTTTATAAAAGCACACTGCGCACTGCCAAGTCCACTCAGATTTGTGTTAAATATTAATAATATTGTAGTCTCTGAACAGCAGCATTTCCCATCCCGAACGCTGCATGAGTCAAAACTATGTTCAGAGTCATCGCTTGTGATCTTTCTTTGTCTCTCATTTTGCTCTTATTTTGTCTTGGGTTCCTACTTTACACTGTGTTCTTCACACCATAATTATTTCATCGTGCTGACAGCGGGGGGCATGGATTTGGCTCAGAGGCCAGTAATTTGTGCATGCACAAAAACGAAAAATGGTGAGTCTGTGGAGAAGGCGGTGTTTATTAAAACTAGTTAAAGGATATTTTTAACATCTAATAAAAAAAACACCTGCACCCACTGTAAGAATAAGACCTATCGATTGTTGCAGAAGGTTCAACCATGTAACAAGATGCCATGTTTTACCACATCAGCCTTTGAATACTTGATAAAATTCCCCAATAATTGGCTCAACAACACCCATGCTCCCTGCTATAACACTGGTGGACCCCGAATTTTAAGGGGAAAAAAGGTAGCTAAGGCTCATGATGTCCCATCCCGTTGACCCAAATCCTGATCACACTCAAGCCTGGGAAATATTGAAAAATGTATTAAATTCTTGAAATGGGAGTTTCTTTTAATTAGGTATGAGGCTCTCCATTAAAAAAAATAATAAAAAATTGAAGAAGGGGTGATGGAAGACCCTGCCCAAACCCAGTCAGTTGACCATAGGCTGCCGGATGCCAGAGGCTGACAGGGTATAACTGCCAGTTCAGCATAGACTGGAGGCCGACAAGGCAGCCTCCAAAGCAAACTTATACTAGAGGAAGGACACAGCCTGACAAGCAACATCCAAGGCTGGAGATAAAGATGAGGCATCGTAGACTGAGAGAAAGCCCTCGTATGTGCAACCTGTTTTGATCCCTGACTCAAGGGATTGGGATTTTGCTCTGAAGGACGGCAATTGGTTAGTTGGTTCCATTTATTGACGTACAGAAGAAGGAAGAAAGCCGGACACCTCCCTTCAGTTGTTTTACCAGCTGTTGCTAGCATTGCACCGAAACCCTTGAGGCAAAAAGTCCCATGAATTCCAATCTGACTGTTCTCATGAACTGTTCTCAAGATGCATGACCGTACCGTATACTGCATATACTGTATATCTGATCTAGGATCACATATGAAAGTGACTCAGATCTGATGGCAAAACATCAGATTTGGGTGTTTAGACTGCCATCAAAAAAATCTGATCTGTGTCAAAAAAAAAAAAGTTCTATTTGTCGGTGCGTCTTTAATGTGCATCTGTTGCTGTTTTTGCATGACAGCTCTTAGTTTTCCTTTCTAGTCAACATTCCTGTTTTAAGCCTTGAGATTGTTTGACAACATTGACCGACCTGACAGTTTAAATTAAAACAAGTTTCTGTTTTGTAAAATCTGATCAAGTCATTTTCAACCTCATCGCAATCAGCGTACAGTACTGTGGTCTAGCATTTCAGCTCTTTCCCTTGTTAAAAAAAGCGTAATATACTGTATGTTTTAGTTAACTGCTGGCTATCATAGAGATCAGTGTGTCTGATCAGTGTGTGTTTTGGCTGGTGTGTGTGTTGCCATAGAAACAACTCATTTCAGAGTCCAAAGAGATGAACAGCTTTGAATCTCTGAGGTGCCATCTAGTAATTACAGTAACTCAGACATGCTATTATTATATGTACTAATGTTTGAAGGGGGATATTACCATCACGTACACACTTTTTATTTATTTAATTATTTTGCACAGATGGATTATCTGTGATCTTTATCTGTAATAGCAACACATGAGACAATTATGTATTTTAGAGTGCTGAGTACCGAGCTGGCAGAAATATGGGTACTGACAAAGAAGAAATGTAGCCACACAAAGGGCTTAAGATTGACCCAGAACGATCTGGAATCTGGAGATCTGGCACTCTTAGTCGCTTGGAGAGCGTTTTTGACTTGCACTTCTAACATGACGGACAGTATGGACCAAACGTACAGTCACCATGTCAGAAAAACAAAAAGGTTTCGAGATAAAGAAAAAGTAAGAGCCAGTCATGCTTCATCCCAGTCCACAGTATAATCTGATGTGAAATGTCAATCTTCATAACCATAATCACTGTAAGTCAAGTTGATTATAAGCGCTCTCATAAGATAACTCTCCATGTTAAGTGCAATGATACTGTACGTGTGATAATCCGACTAAGTTTATTCGATAATTTGTAAATGTATCTTAACGCTTGGTGATTAGTTTACCTAACTAATACAATATCTACAATATCGTAGTACAGGTAGTCCCTGATTTAGAAACATTTACGTTGCGAATTTCCGCAAAAATACTAATAAACCGTGATTCTACTTCCGATTCAATCACGGAAATAGGTCATGTGTATTGTACAAAAAATAGACACTGCGGTGCACCAGATACCAATATTTACAATTATATACAATATTTCCATTGTTTAAGTAAATGTATAAAATGTCTGGTATAATCTGGTATATCGTATATGTGTGTGTGTGTGTGGGAGAAATGAATCATTCACACTCAGTCCATGAGAATGATGCTAGAAAATGTCTGTCCTGTAATGCTGATGGTGAATAATCCTAATTTTGGAAAATCCTCAACAAAACGGCAGGAGTTCACAGTCCAATACAGTGGAAAACAGCTCTGAGACAAAACGGCATCCGGGATTCCCCTCACAATTTAAAGGCACAGAGACAACACTGTTATATTCAACGCAAGAGATCAATTTCCTTAGGAGCATTTACGGTTTTTGGTTACATGATGGCAGTGTGGGAAAAGGGGACTGAAATTTAGTCAAGTGGATTAGTATGCTTTACATTGTATATTCATGTCAAAGGCGTACAAGACTCACTTTGTCGGACTTTGTCGAACAAATCTGACTTACTAATGCGGTTACCGAAACGGAACGCGTTCGTAAGTTGGGGACTACCTGTACTCTCTGTATTTGTACTAGTATATAGTATCATCTTATCTTGCAGACACAGATTTGATTCTAGAAGGGAACTGATTGAAATCTGTTAAATTAACTGATAATTTGTCCTTCACGTTATTCCAGTGTATACTCTATGTCCCAATTGTGAGATTATTAGTGGAGCCAAAATATACTTACTGTCACTTGCTGATCATTGGTGTGAGATCAGAAACTAGCTACTAGTAAACAGGTTAAAAAGGCTAGAGGAAATCATCATAAATACCATACTAGTCAAAAGCAGACTGGTTACTAAGGAGTCAGTGTTTGCTTGGCCTGGAGGTGGTTTGGATCCAGGTACAAGATTTTATTAAATGCATCATAAAAACACTAGGCAGGTCTAAAACAAGGTCAACACTGGGAAATAATGTATGCAAACACAGCATACTGTAACATCACTAGCAGTGTGGCAGCAGCAGCAAGACGTCACAAAGAGTCACTCACGGTCAGGGTTATTTATGGGTGGTGTACTAATTGAGAACAGGTGGATATGATTAGAAATCTAGGGAAGTAGAACAAAGTAGGGGGGGTCATGTGACAATCATGTGACTGAAATTGTAGTTTGCTGTTCGGCGGAAGATTCTGGGAAATGGAGTACTTGCAGCAATAGACAGAAATGGTAATACAGTAAAGGAGCTGTCAGTCATCTTTCAATGGCAAAAACATAAAAGCTATGTTGTCCCAAACTGTATGTGCTTTAATGTACTAAGCTAAAAGTACATCTACAAAGCAAAAAAAAAAAAAGCAAGAAAAATGTGAATAATATCAATATTTCAAAAGCAAATTTCCACATATGTTGTTGGTAGGCAACACAGAGACTGTTGTGGAGTGTATTTTTGACTTTGGATTTGATTGTGCTGTTGTATTTATAAAATATTTAAAGCCATAAAGCCATTAAAAAAACAAAACATCATTCTGATGGGTAGTTCTGCATCCTTCAGCACTTTGGTAAAACATACAAGGGGTGTGAGTAAAACACCTGATCCTTAAAAATGTATGGATAACTTGTCGCAAACATTTCTGTGGGAAATGTACACACAATCATTCACCAACACCTCTTTTACATTGCTGGGAGTTATTGCCACATCCCTGTACATTCCTGACCTCGCTCCATACCATTTCCACATGTTTGGGCCTTAAAGGAGTTCCTGGGAGGCCGGGGTTTTAAACTTAAAGCAGGCAGTCTGATCATGGCATGCTGAGAAAATGTTCTACCCTTGATGGTATCCAAGCACTAGTGAACACTGGATAGTGCAGTCCTGTAGCAGGGGATTATATAAAGAAATAAAGGGAGTTTTAAACTGTAATTTAAAATGTTCTGTTTTAAATTAACATTTACATTTGTTCTGTTATGCAGTTTGACTTGAACACCCCTCGGATTATGGTGAACTCAAATATAAAGTTTAAGAAACCTTTTCTGCACTATCCATCCAAGAAAAAAAAACGCAGGTTTAAACTCAGATGGTCACACAGGAATCCATCTGCAGTGCACACACCGGAACAGCAGCAGGACTTCATCCATCACTGGGTTGCCAGATTCCCATCTGCAGCTGTCTGTTCTTTCCTGCAATTGACTTAATTGGCTGCCAAATTGCACTTTGTAACAATGAGAATGCAATTATCATCAGTGAGATGAGGAAATACAGTTCAGAAACTATTGCATGGCTAAATGAGAGCCAGAGTCCTACATTTCAGCCTGGGTGTGTCATACACGTAATCTTAACCATATGTACCTTTATATATTAGCAGGCGCTTTGAAAAGAATGGTGTTCAATCGCACTCACTCACACGCTTTGCTATACTCATGACTTTTTCATTGATTTATTATATAGATTACACTACATTCATTTTAGCAGCTTTTTTTTGGACTGTGGCCTACATTGACCAACTAATATATAAGTATCCCCATGTTGAAAAGTGCAGTGTTTAACATTAAAGCATCTTTCTAGATCAGAAGAACTGTAATTTGTTATAATGCGATGCAATAAATCTTACTGTTCTTGTTTAAACATAACTCAAGATATGTGATAATGCATTTATAAACATACACTACTGTACATTTTCATTTATAATCAATGGTAACACAATGAATCATTAGTAAGCCAGCTTTATGTTCAGATTCAACAAAATCCATACCCCTAATGATGACGCTTCAATGCACCAAGCTAACTAAATGAAAAGGAAATGAAAAGGGAAGGCATAATATAGCCCTGATCAAACCACCGGTCTGAGTAATTTACTAGAGCCAGTCATATGAGCCTCGCTGCATCACTGCTAATATGCATAAAATTGAAAATATGAAATAAGTAATTTGATGGATTCTTGTTACCTGCAGTCAATTGATTTCTCAGTCAATTAGCAGACCAAGTAGACAGATAGCTACAGTGGTGTGAAAAACTATTTGCCCCCCTCCTGATTTTTTATTCTTTTGCCATGTAGGTTTGGATTTTTTTCTCCCTAAATAATAAAACCCCTCATTTAAAAACTGCATTTTGTGTTTACTTGTG